>WNWK01021605.1:0-33856 GCA_009830355.1 Cherax destructor
GGATAGTAGAGTCAGAGTGCACATGCTGTGGATTCCATCTCACATTGGTCTTCAGATGCATGATAGAACTGATAAATTGGCTAAGTTTTATGCTTTCAAAGAGGGGATAGATTACAATCTTGGCTTGTCAGTTAGCAGTTTGAGAACAATAATAGAAAAGAACTAGAACTGAATTTTATTGACTTAAGACTCAGGGAGATTGACACCAGTCAGTCCATCTATCATCATTCTATCATGCAGGAGGAGCCACATGTCTATGGTGCATGCAACAAAATAAGCAGACTCTTGGATGTCACTACTGCCCCGCCTCCGGCTGGGTTACAAGTATCTTTGGCAGGTTAAATCACCACCACCAGATGTAGACCAAACAAAAGTAAACTTTGCCAGTTGGATTATTGTCACACCCTGCGTCATTATGTACTGGAGTGCGACAAAATTAATGAATTCAGAGACAACTCACTCAGAAATGTTCAAGATATGTCAAAGATTTTATCCACAGTGGTATATTACAGACCATTCTGGAAAAATACCCTGACTTTGCTCCCTGTAAATAAAGCATTGCACGTGTGTGTGTGTGTGTGTGTATGTACATTGTGTATGTGTATGTATGTATATACATGTATGCGTGTGTATGTGTATATGTATATGTGTGTGTGTGTGTGTGTGTGTGTGCGCGCGTGTTGATTGCCTTTTTGTCCTGTGCACATGTCGATTGAAGGCTGGGCCTGTTGTGTGTGCGTGTGTGTGTGTATGTATATATGTGTGTGTATGTGTATGTGTGTGTGTGTATGTGTATATTTAAGTGTGTATGTGTGACCCAACAATAAAATTTGCCCCAAAGAACTCATTACAGTTGTGACGGGTGTAGACTAGTGAAGTGTTCATTGCTTTATAATTTGTTCATGATTGTAACCATGTATAAACGTAAGTAAGTAAATTTACTTACATGTTTCATTACCTTTGTAACTTGTGAGTTCATTACCTTTGTAGCTTGTTAGTTCATTACCTTTGTAACTTGCTCAGCTATCATAACTTTGGGGTCCAGTCCCTGGATCCATTATGTACCTCTGTAATCTTTTGACTACCGCCCACAGGATGGGTATGGGTGCATAATAAAGATATCAAACTAAAAACTCTTAAAAGGAGAAGTGCCCAAATATATGTCGAAATGCTCTAACGACACCACGAGAGCTAAAGCCTCTTTCTCAATAGTGGCATAGTTTTTCTGATGTTTGAGTTTAGAGGAATAATAGCATATAGGATGCAGTATGTCAGTGGATGTGGACTTTTGCATCAATACCGCGCCCACTGCATAACCACTCGCATCTATATGCAGACAGAAGGGAAGGTTGAAGTTAGGATTTTGCAGAACTGGAGCAGAGGAAAGCAAGTGCTTCAACCTTGTAAATGAGTCTGAACAATCTTGAGTCCAGATGAACTGGACTTTACTACTAGTGAGCTCAGTGAGAGGAGCAGCGACTTGAGCAAAGTTAGGACAGAACCTGCGATAATAACCTGCCATACCCAGGAATCTTTGCACACCCTTCCTATCCTGTGGCACTGGAAATGCTGCAATAGCATGAACTTTAGCATCAATAGGAGCAACTTCACCTTGGCCTATACAAAACCCTAGATAGGTAATCTTGGCTTGACCAAAACTACACTTAGCCAAGTTAACAGTGAAATTATAATGTGTCAGTTTCTCAAACAAAGCTCTGAGACGTGTCAAGTGTTGTTCCCATTCGTCACTGTACACCACTAAATCGTCAAGATAGGCTTCTACTCCATCTAAGTTGTAGGTCAACTCGTTCATAATACGTTGAAATGATGAAGCAGCATTACATAAGCCGAATGGAGTGACGAGATAGTTGAACAATCCATCTTGAACAGTGAAGGCAGATATTTCTTGAGCACGTTCAGTAAGCGGGACTTGATAATATCCTCGTAAGAGATCTAAACGGCTGACATACTGTGCTCCTGAAACACGATCAATCAGGTCGTCTATGCGAGGTAAGGGATAACCATCAGGCAAGGTGACAGAGTTCACTCTCCTGTAATCAGTACACATCCTGAAACTACCGTCAGGCTTGGGCACTAATATACACGGTGAGGCCCATGGACTTTTACTGCGTTCAATAAGTCCATGAGATAACAAAAAGTCAACTTCTTCTCTCAATGCTCTATGTTTCGTTGGACTCATTCTATATGGTGATTGTTTAATAGGTGATGCTCCCTATACATCAACGTCATGTATTCCCAGAGTACATCGTTTAGGAACATCACTAAACAATTCAGGGTACTGCAAAATCATGTTCTTAACATTACTTGCTTTATCAGCATCAAGGTTACTTAGAAAATTATCTAGTGACTGAAGCGTCACTGAATTTTCTAACCGCACCTCTATACCTCTAGAGATGTCAGGCAGACTGACGTTTTCTTCTTGTGGTCTAGGAAGAATAGAAGCAGTAGGTAGAGGGCTAGCGTAGTATGCTTTGAGCTGATTAATGTGGTACACATGATTTGGATTTTCTCTTCCCAGGCGTGCGTACTAGGTAATTTACGTCACTAAGCTTCTTCACTACTTCCAGGGGACCATCATACCTGGCTTGTAGAGCATGTCCTGGTACTAATTTCTTTGCCATCACCTTATCTCCTGCTTTAAAAGAGCGAGATACAGCACGCTTGTCATACTGTTGTTTCATCCTAGCCTGAGCTGAAACTAGGTTTTTTGCAGCTAGCTCTCGAGCAGCAGTTAAATGCTTCTGCATTAATGAAGGTGATGTGCTTAATGATGGATTAGATTTTCCTGTCCACACGTCTTTCAACACAGCAAGAGGACCACGCACTTGGTGTCCGTATATTAGCTCAAACGGACTAAATCCTAGACTTTCTTGCTCACTTTCTCTTATAGCAAACAGAAGAAAGGGTACACCTTCATCCCAGTCTCTAGAAAAATGTTCACAATAGTCTCTCATCATAGACTTCAGTGTCTGATGAAATCTCTCTAGAGCACCTTGTGACTGAGAGTGGTAACTGGTAGAAAGTACTGATTTTATTCCTAGGTGGGATAATGCTTCTCGAAAGATCTTAGAGGTGAAGTTGGATCCCTGATCCGACTGCATCACTCGAGGCAATCCAACCTGGGAGAAAAATTTCATCAATGCCCTGACAATAGCACGAGCATTAATTTTTCTCAAAGGAATGGCTTCAGGATAGCGTGTAGCTGCGTCCATTATTGTAAACAGGTATTGGTTCCCCAACTTGGTTCTAGGCAGAGGACCAACACAATATATGATAAGACGTGAGAATGGATCACCATTTACAATTATTGGTATGAGAGGAGCAGGTGGAGGCGAGTGAGCTGGTTTGCCAGTCACCTGACAGACGTGGCAACGTCGCACATGATCAGCAACAGTGTCCCTCATTCCCGGCCAAGTGAAATGTTTTGCCAGTTTACCAAGTGTCTTCCTGACACCCAAATGTCCTCCTATGGGACTATTGTGCGCAAAATCAAGAACTAGCTCACGAAATGTAACTGGTAAAACAACAAGATGCTTGACTGTGGTGGAATCACTGTCAGCTGTCAACTGACTTGTACTTTTCTCCATTAGTACACCTTTACTGTAATAATAACAATCATCGAGATCCTTTGCTTCACTCTCAGTAACTGCTATATCTCTCAGTCTCTCCAAAGACTGATCAACAAACTGATCCTTGATTAAATCGTCATGAGTTAGAATCTTAACATCAGTTGTGTCTTGACTAGGCTGATGAGGTAGGGGGGGTGTCAGTGCTAGTGATCCTGGGCGCAGAGAATCACTGAACAACATATTCAACCCCAAGTCATTATCATCAACTAACTCAGCAGGAGACAAGGATGGTTGTTGTTGTATCTTTGACATAGCACGAGTTATTGCACTGAGAGGAAATAATATAGGCTTCTCTCTACAAGCTTCAATGGCATAATTATCCTCAGTGGTATTATCAATCACAAGTGGTTCCTTACAAATACCAGCCTGAAGGATATCATTCCCTATCAACAAGTCCACTGACCTGATAGGAAATGCACCACTGGAAATACCAACTGACATATAACAGAATAATAGCTTGTTTCAAGGTACACTTTGTGAATGGTTTGGACGGGTTCTTAGGAGTGTGGGTGGGGGTGGGCTTTCGATGTTAGGGGCTTTAAGCCTGGATATTGGTGGGTTTGGGGAAAATGTACGTAGAGGGTTAATGTACCTGGTGGTTGATTTCATATATGTGTGGTGGGGTATGCGCGAGGTAGTGGGTGGGAGGCGGGTTCGTGCCTTGGCGGCACATTTTTACAGGACGAAATGTAGGAATCAGGGTTTGTATGGGAGAACTTGGGTTGAGGCTTTCTCTGAGGGTTATAGAACGATGACGGTGGTGTCCCTTTTAGACTTTTGGGGATGAAGTAGGAGCCAATCGAGGGGACTGGTCGATTGGGGGAGGGGGTTGGGCATATCGGGAAGGGGTTGACTAGGTTATAGTTTGGTTGATTGATGTGTGGTTGGTTAGGCGTGGGTATACAGGGTTGAAGCTAGGATGGGTTGGGTCGGGGTGGTATCGTGGGTGTCCGAGTTTTGGACGTTTCAGGGGTTTTATGAGGTTGTAGGTAATTTTTCAGGTGTATGTTGACTCAGACTTGGAGTGATGTTGGTTTGGGGGGGGTCATAGGGGTCATGGACGCATGGGGTTTTCCTCTAGGATGTAGTAGTGTAATATTCTAAAGATCAAGTAGTAGGGTTTGTCGGTGGTGATGTGCTGGCAGTTTGCATTTATGTGGCAGGTTTGAGGTTAGGAGGTATTAGGTGTTAGACAACCGACAGTGTGCAGGTGTGCTTGGGTGCAGTGGCCCAGGTATCTGTGGCGGCAATTCATGTAGGATTAAGTTGATGTTTTGCTATGTATTTCTTAGTTTTAACGTTTTTAGTACTGTATTCTGTATGTGTTTACTATTTTTTGTTTGAATTTACATTATGTGCAGCTTCTGCATATTTATGTGTTTTTCTAGAGTGTTTGTATATGTATGCAACACAAATGTGTTTTGTGTGGACTTATTCTCCGGTGTGTGAGTGTGACGTTGTGTTGTAGACAGTGTTGTCTACGGTAGTGATGGCTTGATGTTAATGTATTTCTTATTTAAGATGATGTTGTGGATGACCCTTGTTTCGGGGGTCAGTTGTTTTTATGTGTTATTGTGCAACAACTGTTTTATAGGCAGAAAGTTTAAGGTTTTATGTTATTTCATGCCTATGTATTGCGTTTTGTTGTAGGGAAGAAGTAGGATATGTAACCGAAGGTTAATTTTACGGTGTTTTTGAGACAGTGTATGTACAGTTTCATTGACAGTGTGTTGTTCTTGTATAGAAAATTTAGCTAGGATGGTAGTAGGATGGATATTTTTTTGTTTTTTATGTGCTTTTGGCACGGGTTCTTATTATAGGATATATTGACAGATGTGTTTATTTCTGTTCTGTTTGCTTGTTTTTGTTTATATGAGCCTGATTTATTCTTGGGCATTTATTGGATTGTTATGTATATATGTGTTTTTAAATAAAAAAAAAACACTTTGTGAAGAGGAACTTTAATAATAGCACCTCCATAGGCTTCTAACAATACATCTATCTGGGTATAGGTATCATTAGTTAAAGGCAACACATCTTCCCTTAACAGAGTAAGATAACTACCAGTGTCTCGGAAAGTAATTATCTCAGTTAGCTTAGATTCGTCAAGTCCTACTTTGCCTCTCGACAAGTACGGACTCATAGCTGACTGAATCTTCTCATCACATACTCGGTCTGATGTTAGTCATCTATTCTGAGGAACATTCTTCAAAACACCAGGATCAGAATTACTAATTTGTAGGTGCCCTTGTTGCACCGAAGAAGATACGACTTGAGTGGGAGCGCCAGCTGCACGATCAACTTTCATACCTCTTTCTAACTTAAAGCAATACTCTCGAGTATGACCTTTCTTAAGACAGTAGCTACATTTGACATTCTTCTTCTCAGTATTAGACTTCTGTCTAGCTCCAGAGACAGATTCAGGAATGTCAGGTTTCCTGGTGAAGGTACGAGAAGTAACAGTAGCAGTTTTAGGCCGGCACTGATCAGCTGATTGGGTTTGCCAATTCCTAGGACATTTTGTCGTTGTAACGTACGAAATGCACGTTGGTAACTTACAGGTAACAAATTATATGTCTCAAGAATGGTTTCTTTGACTGTGTCATAGTCAATGTATTTGGCAAATGGTAAAGCAGCAGTACATGTTTGTGCTCTGCCAGTCAAAGCTGTGTGCAACAATGTAGCCCAATGCTTACGTGGCCAATTCATGGCACGTGCTTGATTCTCGAACACATCAAAATAGGTATCTAGGTCTGTCTCCAGAAACTTAGAGACCATTGATGCAGCTTTCTGCATTTTAAATGTATCCTCTATAGTACTATTAGGCTGATCAGATCTAATACTCTGTTGTCTCTGAAACGAACAGTTTCTCTATGGAACTCTTCCTCGTTCAATTTCCTCTGTGCCTCAATTTGTGCAGTTTGCAACAATATTAGGCGTTCCATCCTGTCGAATTGCTCCTGAGAGATAGGATCAAAGGACAAGGGAAAAGTAGGTAAATGAACAGGTTTATCTGGATGGACCCTAGGTCGGGCACCTAGTCCAGCCATGTCAATAGAGTCTAGATCTGGTCTAGTATAAGTAGAGACAGGTGTAGCATCAACATTACTTGTATGAGGCTGCATCATACTTCTTGCTACATTCTGTGCTAAAGAGTTAGTCAGGTGGGAAGATGTGAGAGAGAACTGCGTAGTAATACTAGGCTCAGAAACTTCTGCCTGAGTTGCTGTCTCTTCTCCGTCATGCCTTAGCGACATATTTATTAGTTGTGACACTAAGCTCTCTGAATCTGATTCTGAATCAGAACTCTCTGCATGATCAGGAAACAACAGATCTTTAATTAATGCTCTGACAGTTACTGCAGTGTAACTACGGTTGTAGGTCAGACCCAGATACTTGGCTACCTGCCAACAAGTCTGAAGTTTTAAAGTTCGTAACTTAGACAAAGTCAGAGTATCAATTAACTTTTTCACTTTATCATACATCACGAAAATGAGTACAATATGAGAGAGTGATTATGGGAAGCTAGAATCCTAATGTAGAAATTTACTTTATAAGTTACACTAGTGTTGGTTGTCTTAGAGCCAGAGCTCATTAACAGTATTTCCATCTCCTTGGATCAAGAGACTCGGGCAGGTACATACATCCACCTATGATGTTGTACAAGACCAAACTCCTAGTCTTCAGATTAGAAATTACTCAAAGTGTTTGACCATAGAGTTACTAGTATGGCAAACTGGACAATTCCTCCAACACCTTGGATCAAGAACATCCCGGACAGGATGTTCTATTACTAATAGATATCGTGTCATTTTGTAACACAGTGTAACACCACAGTTGTTGTAACACTGACAAGAGTCACAGTGTAACACCACAGTTGTTGTAACACTGACAAAGTCACAGTGTAACACCACAGTTGTTGTAACACTGACAAGAGTCACAGTGTAACACCACAGTTGTAACACTGACCAAAGTCATAGTGTAACACCACAGTTGTAACACTGACCAGAGTCACAGTGTAACACCACAGTTGTTGTAACACTGACAAGAGTCACAGTGTAACACCACAGTTGTTGTAACACTGACAAGTCACAGTGTAACTACAGTTGTAACACTGACCAGAGTCACAGTGTAACACCACAGTTGTTGTAACACTGACCAGAGCCACAGTGTAACACCACAGTTGTTGTAACACTGACCAGAGTCACAGTGTAACACCACAGTTGTTGTAACACTGACCAGAGTCACAGTGTAACACTACAGTTGTTGTAACACTGACCAGAGTCACAGTGTAACACCACAGTTGTTGTAACACTGACCAGAGCCACAGTGTAACACCACAGTTGTTGTAACACTGACCAGAGTCACAGTGTAACACCACAGTTGTTGTAACACTGACAAGAGTCAGTGTAACACCACAGTTGTTGTAACACTGACAAGAGTCAGTGTAACACCACAGTTGTTGTAACACTGACCAGAGTCACAGTGTAACACTACAGTTGTAACACTGACCAGAGTCACAGTGTAACACCACAGTTGTTGTAACACTGACCATAGCCACAGTGTAACACCACAGTTGTTGTAACACTGACAAGAGTCACAGTGTAACACCACAGTTGTTGTAACACTGACCAGTCACGTGTAACACCACAGTTGTAACACTGACCAGAGTCACAGTGTAACACCACAGTTGTAACACTGACCAGAGTCACAGTTTAACACCACAGTTGTAACACTGACCAGAGCCACTGTAACACCACAGTTGTTGTAACACTGACCAGTCACAGTGTAACACCACAGTTGTTGCACTGACAAGAGTCACAGTGTAACACTACAGTTGTTGTAACACTGACCAGAGTCACAGTGTAACACCACAGTTGTTGTAACACTGACAAGAGTCACAGTGTAACACTACAGTTGTTGTAACACTGACCAGAGTCACAGTGTAACACCACAGTTGTTGTAACACTGACCAGAGCCACAGTGTAACACCACAGTTGTTGTAACACTGACCAAGTCACAGTGTAACACCACAGTTGTTGAACACTGACAGAGTCAGTGTAACACCACAGTTGTTGTAACACTGACCAGAGTCACAGTGTAACACTACAGTTGTAACACTGACCAGAGTCACAGTGTAACACCACAGTTGTTGTAACACTGACCAGAGCCACAGTGTAACACCACAGTTGTTGTAACACTGACAAGAGTCACAGTGTAACACCACAGTTGTTGTAACACTGACCAGTCACAGTGTAACACCACAGTTGTTGTAACACTGACCAGAGTCACAGTGTAACACCACAGTTGTTGTAACACTGACCAGAGTCACAGTTTAACACCACAGTTGTTGTAACACTGACCAGAGCCACTGTAACACCACAGTTAAGAACATAAGAACATAAGAAAGAAGGAACACTGCAGCAGGCCTACTGGCCCATGCGAGGGGTCCAAATCTCCCACCGGCTTAAGCCAATGCCCCGACCCATCCAGGTCAGGTTACATTCACTTAAGGAAGGAGCACGGCATCTGACCTAGTAGCACAAACTAGTCAAGTCCAACTCACACCCACCCGCACCCACTCATATATTTATCTAGCCTATTTTTAAAACTACACAACGTTTTAGCCTCTATAACTGTACTCGGAGTTTGTTCCACTCATCGACAACTCTATTACCAAACCAATGCTTTCCTATATCCTTCCTGAATCTGAATTTATCCAACTTAAAGCCATTGCTGCGAGTCCTGTCAATACTAGATATTTTTAGCACGCTATTTACATCACCTTTATTTATTCCTGTTTTCCATTTATACACCTCAATCTTCCCCCTAATTCTACGCCTTTCTAGAGAGTGCAGATTCAGGGCCCTCAGTCTATCCTCATAGGGAAGATTTCTGATATGGAATCAACTTAGTCATCCTCCTTTGTAGTTTCAGACATTTATATCCATTCTGTAATACGGTGACCAAAACGTGCAGCATAATCTAGATGAGGCCCAACCAAGGATTTTAGAGTTGAAGAAAACCTGAGGACTCATTATTTATGCTTCTTGATATGAAGCCAAGGATTCTGTTCGCTTTATTGCGAACACTTATGCACTGCTGTCTTGGTTTTAGATTACTGCAAAGAACTCCTAAACCTTTTTGCAATCAGTAGTATTAAGATCACATTATTTAGTTTATATGTGGCATGGTTATTGTCCTGTCCAATATTTAGAACTTTGCATTTATCTATATTAAACTGCATCTGCCCTTCTGACCACTGCATCAGTCTATTCAAATCTTCCTGGAGTGCTCTAATGTCCTTATTTGAATGAGTTGTTGTAACATTGACAGAGTCACAGTGTAACACCACAGTTGTTGCACTGACAAAGTCCAGTGTAACACTACAGTTGTTTGTAACACTGACCAGTCACAGTGTAACACCAAGGTGCACTGACAAAGTCACAGTGTAACACTACAGTTGTTGTAACACTGACCAGAGTCACAGTGGTAACACCACAGTTTAAATTTACAAGAGTCACAGTGAAACCCCTAAGTTGTTTTAACACTGGCCAGAGTCACAGTGTAACACTACAGTTGTTGTAACACTGGCCAGAGTCACAGTGTAAACTACAGTTATTGTAAAACTGACAAGAGTCACAGTGTAACACTACAGTTGGAAATCCCAAAAAGTCACAGTGTAACACCACGTTGTTGTAACACTGACCAAAAGCCACAGTGTAACACCACAGTTGTTTAACACTGACAAGAGTCCAGTGTAACACCACAGTTGTTGTAACACTGACCAGAGTCACAGTGTAGCACCACCGTTGTTGTACGACCAGTCACAGTGTAACACCACAGGTTGTAACACTGACCAGAGTCACAGTGTAACACCACAGTTGTTGTAACACTGACCAAGTCACAGTTTAACACCACAGTTGTTGTAACACTGACCAGAGCCACTGTAACACCACAGTTGTTGTAACACTGACCAGAGTCACAGTGTAACACCACAGTTGTTGCACTGACAAGAGTCACAGTGTAACACTACAGTTGTGTAACACTGACCAGAGTCACAGTGTAACACCACAGTTGTTGTAACACTGACAAGAGTCAATGTAACACCACAGTTGTAACACTGACCAGAGTCACAGTGTAACACCACAGTTGTTGTAACACTGACCAGAGTCACAGTGTAACACCACGAGACATAAACAATAATATACGAGAGACTGAAACATTATGAGACAGTTACAAAATTTACTCCTGTCCAATAATTTGCCACTACTGTCTCACCAAATTTTGGTTGCAGGGCGAGACTCAGCTCCTGGCCCCGCCTCTTCCTCATCGCTACTGGGTCCCCCCCCCCTGCTCCATGAGCTTTATCATACCTCGTCTTAAAGCTATGTATGGTTCCTGCCTCCACTACATCACTTGCTAGACTATTCCACTTCCTAACCTCTATGACTGAAGAAATACTTCCTAATATCCCTTTGACTCATCTGAGTCTTCAACTTCCAATTGTGACCCCTTGTTTCTGTGTCCCCTCTCTGGAACATCTTGTCTCTTCCACCTTATCTATTCCTCGAGTATTTTTATGTCGTTACTGTCTCCTAACCCTCCTGCCTCCAGTGTCGTCAGGCCGATTTTCCTTAACCTTTCTTCGTAGGACAATTCCCTTAGTTCTGAACTAACCTTGTCGCAAACCTTTGCACTTTCTATAATTTCTTGACGTGCTTGACCAGGTATGGGTTCCAAACTGGTGCTGCATACTCTAGTATGGGCCTGACGTACACTGTACAGTGTCTTGAACGATTCGTTACTAAGGTATCGAACGCTATTCTCAGGTTTGCCAGGCGCCCGTATGCTGCAAACAGTTATCTGATTGATGTGTGCTTCCGGAGACGCTTGGTGTTATACTCACCCCAAGATCTTTCTCCTTGAGCGAGGTTTGCAGTCTTTGGCCACCTAGCCTATACTCTGTCTGCGGTCTTCTTTGCCCTTCCCCAATCTTCATGACTTTGCATTTGGCAGGGGTTTAAAATCGAGAAGCCAGTTGCTGGACCAGGTGTCAAGCATGTCCAGGTCTCTGTTTATGGTGGGAGGCAGTTGAACAGTCTTGGGCCCCCGACACTTACTGTGTTGTCTCTCAGTATACCGTGGCACTCCTGCTTTTCAATGGGGAAATGTTGCATCTCTGCCCAGTCTTTTGCTTCGTAGGTAGTGATTTCCGTCTGTAGATTTGTCACCTGTTCACCTAGCAGTAAGTAGGTACCTGGGTGTTAGTCACCTACACCTGCTGTCACTGTTCACTTAGCAGTAAGTAGGTACCTGGGTGTTAGTCACCTTACACCTGCTGTCACTTCATTGCAGTAAATAGGTACCTGGGTGTTAAATGACCGTTGTGGGTGGCATCCTGGGGAAGAAAACCTAAGGACCACAATGGAAATAAGCCACACTGCCTGACTTTCCCAGATTATTCTGGATTATCCTGGGTTATCCGGGTTATCTCGAAGCTACATTTTGCAATGATTTAAAACTTAAGATGGAGCCAAAGAAGAAAGGGCCTGACCACCCCATAACTACAGACCGGGAGATGACAAAGAACTTCACGGCACCCACAAGTACAAAAGGCACCTAAATTACGGGAACGGTTGAAGGCCCTTTTGATCTGTTTTCCCCGGAACGCAGGCGAGAAATACATGATAATATACATTTGGGAAGGTCCGGGAGGGGGGGACCAAACCGCACACGAAAATCACCCCTTTGAAAGCAAAGACTCGGCAGGAGATGCAACAACCAACCAATGAAAAAAAGGGGGCGCTACTAGCACGATAAGAGACAACAAAGTGTCGGGGGCCCAAGACTGTTCAACTGCCTAGCATACATAAGGGGATTACCAATAGACCCCTGGCTGTCTTCAAGAAGGACGACAGGCACCAAAGTCAGTACCTGACCAACCAGGCTGGGGTTTCGTACGTCAGTTTGGTGCGGCCAGCAGTAACAGCCTGGTTGATTAGGCCTTGATTCACCACGAGGCCTGGTCTCAGACCGGGCCGCGGGAGCGTTGACCCCAAAACCTTCTCCAGGTATGGCAAAATTCTTACAACTGACAGGCCAGTGCGCAACAAGGGGACCAGGTGGCTCTAATATCCATACAATAGATGTTTTCTATACACCGTTGGAGGGTTTAAAATAGGCCCCATATTTCATTATTAATAATACAATCATGGGGTGCGGTAAACCGTAAGAGGGATCATGGGGGGTGGAAAAAGGAAGGCACCAAGATTAATCTGGGGAATGGGAGGTCTGGGGGTTTATCTGACTGGGGGAAGAGTCATGTGTGTGTCCAAGACTCCATACACACCTGTGCTACACCTCTTCATTTTTGTAAACAGTGGTAGCTTATATCCAGGTTAATTGACTGTACACACACCTGCAGTATAACCTTCAGGTATGTACACACACCTGCAGAAACTTTAGGGGACACACCGCAGTATAACCTTTTAGGTGTGTACAGTAACACAATGGAGCTTATATCCAGGTTAGGTAAAGGACACAATGCAACTAATGTGACATTTTTTGTGACAACGTTTCGCTCTCCAGGAGCTTTTTCAAGCCTTACAAACAATAAAATGGACACAGAGGGGATATATAGGTAGAGTGAGGTAAACATAAAAAATCGTTGTAGGTAGTAGTAGTAGTAGTGCTTGTGGTGGTAGTAGGGGGGTGTAAGAAGTAGTAGTAGTCCTTGTGGTGGTAGTAGTGGTGGTAGTAGTGGTGGTAGTAGTGGTAGTACTTGTAGTGTTGATTGGGTTTAATGTCGTCCTGTCAGATATTTTATGGAAGCACTAGTTGCAATGGTGACTCTAGTGCCACCTTTTGCCAGCACTCTAGTGCCACCTTTTGTCAGCACCTAGTGCCACCTTTTTGCCAGCACTCTAGTGCCACCTTGTGCCAGCACTCTAGTGCCACCTTTTTGTCAGCACTCAGTGCCACCTTGTGTCAGCACTCTAGTGCCACCTTGTGTCAGCACCTAGTGCCACCGCCAGCACTCTAGTGCCACATTGTGCCAGCACTCTAGTGCCACCTTTTGCCAGCGCTCTAGAAACATTCAGTGCAACCTGGGTAAGGGAAGGATTATAACTTTGTTAGAAGTGACGTTAGTGCGGGGGAATTAATGATGTGAAGGTTTGGTGACTGTATGTACACTTCTCGTCAAGAAACTCTGGGCGCAAATTCGGTATTTTCTTTAAAAATAATCCAATGATAATGCTCTTTGGTGTCAGTATATTGACTGGAATAAAGTGTATGAGGTCATTTTTTTTCTAGGCTTCCTGTAAACTTATCACATCACTAGTAATTCCCTCGTCAGTGTCGTTGATTTATATTATAAATAACATTGGGCCAAAATTGATCCCTGTGGAACGCCACTTGTTAAAGATCCCCACCAGATTTAACCCCATATAAGACATTCGTTTATTGGTGAGTCATGACTCGATCCATGAAATTTTTTCCCCCCAAACCCTGATGCCCCTTTAACAGTCTTTTGGGGGGTACTTATCAAAAACCTTACTAAAATCTAAAAAAAAATATCGTTTTACCCTGATCAACAGCCCCAAAAACTTTTTGAAAAGGTTAAAAATTTGATAAAAAACCTCGTAACCCTGCAATATTTAACAAATTATGGTTATCTAGATGGTTTTAATAATATCAGCTATAATTGACTCTAGTAATTTGCCAAATTGAGGTCAGGCTTATTGGGCGGGAATTTGACGGTAGGTTGTCCCCCCCTTTAAAAATAGGAATTACATTCCCTCTTCCCATATCAGACACTACACCTGTTTGAAGAGATAAATTAAAAATGTTAGTATTTGGGTTCAGAGTTCCCTTTTTCATTCCTTAAGAACCCCTTAAAAAACTCATCAGGGCCCGGCGATTTATTTTGTTTCAGTGGTCTATTGTTTCATAACCATTTCGCTAGTGACTGTGATATTACATAATTTATCTTCTTCGGGGCCCTTAAAAAAATTATTTACTGGGATATTATTAGTGTCTTCCTGTGTGAAAACCGAGAGAAAATAATTATTAAAAATAGAGCACATATCATTCTCCTTGTCAGTAAGATGCCCAGAGTTATTTTTAAGAGGACCTATCTTATCTCTAACTTTTGTTCTATAAACCTGGAAAAAACTTTTGGGGTTAGTTTTGAATCCTAGCAACTTTAATTTCATAGTCACGTTTAGTTTTCTTATCCCTTTTTAACGTCCCTCTTAATGTCAGTATACTGATTTATAAGATGACCCTCACCTCTTTTATGCGCCTATAAATTCCTTTCTTCTGCCCTAAAAGATATTTGAGCCTATTATTCATCCATTTTGGGTCATTTCTACGTGATCTAATTTCTTTATACGAGATAAATGTTCTTTGGGTAGCCTGTATAGTGTTAAGAAAGCTGTCATATTGATAGCTCTCTTCGTTACCCCAGTCCACAGTTGATAAGTGTTCTATATGCCCATTATAATCTGCTAAGCGAAAGTCTGGGACTGTTATTGAATTATCCCTACTATCATACATCCATTCAATGATTTGTGGTCGCTTGTGCCGAGTTCCTCCGCAATTTCAAAATTATTAACAAGGGTTTCCTTGTTTGCCAGAACCAAGTCAAGTAGGTTATTTCCCCTTGTAGGTTCTGTCACAAACTGCTTCAAAAAACATTCGTGAACTACTTCTAAAAAGTCGTTAGATTCTAAATTCCCTGTCAAGAAATTCAAATCAATCTGACTAAAGTTAAAGTCCCCTAGAATTACTACGTTATCATGCCTTGTGGGCTAAACAATTTCCTCCCAAAGTAGTCTCCCTTGTTCCCTATCTAAGTTTGGAGGACGGTATATCATGCCTAAAATAATTTTTTTACATCTCTCTGAAAATTCTATCCAGACAGACTCTGTATGTATTATTTCAGACTTTATACCCGTTTTTATGCAACAATTTAAATGATCACGGACATAGAGTGCCACCCCACCTCCCTTCCCGAGTTCTGGATTTAAATTTCCTTAAATTGTATTTTTTTTTAGCCAACATTGTTATTTCTCTCCTTTCTTATCTACCAGCACCACCACCATTACTACCACCACCATTACCACTACCACCATTACCATTAGCACCATTACCATTACCGCCACCACCCTTACCACCACCACCATTACCACTACCACCACCACCATTACCACCACCACCATTACCACTACCACCATCACTACTACCAACACAATGCGACCTGGATTGCTGCTCTAGTGTTATAATTCCAGGTTGTCTTGTCCATCACTCTCCCTCTATTAAACAATCTATGAATACTAAATGAAGGAGTGGGACTCTCCCTCTCACTCCCACGTCCCCTCCCAAACCCTCTCTCTCCCACATCTCCCCAATTACTAACGCAGGTAATAAGTGTTGTACGTGGGCTTAACTAGAGTCACAAGACAAAGAACATCCTGACAATGAAAGGTGAGACAAACACAGAAGGGGTAGTTTATTTGTCTGTATATTCCTTCACCACGCTATGTACAGTATTGACAGAGTTAAATCAGCAATACAATAATAATAATAATAATAATAATAATAATAATAATAATAATAATAATAATAATAATAATAATAAAGAGACCGAGAGCAAAGCTACACTCACACCTGCATCTTCACACCACAGAAAAAAGTGAGAGTATGAGTGTAGAGGACCAGCTTAAGTGAGTGTCTGGCCAGCAGCTTGATGGTCAAGCACGACGTCACCTGGGCTGGCTGGTCATCTCTCACGCTACTCCTGGACTGAACTGCACAAATAATACAGCAGTGGGAGCCCCAGAACTGCTATACTCTGAATTGTCAGTTCACTGGTCGAAGGGGCTTACCCATGGTTGTGACGAACCTCAAATAACTTGTAACTTACTCGGTGCAGGACTGCAGGCAGCCCCAAATCCCCCCTCCCCCACCCTCCCCACAGGGGAATAACTCTACGAGAAGAAAGTGTTATTCTTAAGATACTTGGGGAAAAAAGATGAACAAATCGCAAATAAACTTTTTTCTGACTCACCATTAAAATACTAATAAAATAAAAGGAAGATTATTTCCCAGTAAAGTGGGCCTTAGGCAATGATGTGTGATGTCACCGTGGTAAGAGTTGTAAGAGAAGTGAATGCTCGGGTGTTGGCAAGAGGTGTGGGGTTAAAAGATAAAGAATCTAACACAAAGTGGGAGTTGTCACAGTTGCTCTTTGCTGACGACACTGTGCTTTTGGGGATTCTGAAGAGAAGTTGCAGAGGTTGGTGGATGAGTTTGGTAGGGTATGTAAAAGAAGAAATTAAAAGTGAATATAGGAAAGAGTAAGGTGATGAGGATAACAAAAAAATTAGATAATATAAGATTGGATATCAGATTGGAGGGAGAGAGTATGGAGGAGGTGAATGTGTTCAGATATTTGGGAGTGGATGTGTCAGCAGATGGGTCTATGAAGGATGAGCTGAATCATAGAATTAACGAGGGAAAAAGGTGAGTGGTGCACTGAGGAGCTTGTGGAGACAGAGAACTTTATCCATAAAAGCAAAGAGTGGAATGTATGAAGTATAGTTATACCAACACTCTTGTATGGGTGTGAGACATGGGTTGTGAATGTTGCAACAAGGAGAAGGCTGGAGGCAGTGGAGATGTCATGTCTGAGGGCAATGTGTGGTGTGAATATAATGCAGAGAATCCGTAGTTTGGAGATTAGGAGGAGGTGTGGGATTACCAAAACTATTATCCAGAGAGCTGAGGAGGGGTTATTGAGATGGTGTGGACATATAGAGAAGATAGAACGAAATAGAATGACTTCGAGAGTGTA
The DNA here is from genome assembly GCA_009830355.1 of Cherax destructor. Classification (NCBI taxonomy): domain Eukaryota; kingdom Metazoa; phylum Arthropoda; class Malacostraca; order Decapoda; family Parastacidae; genus Cherax; species Cherax destructor. The sequence continues at coordinate 17,512 of WNWK01021605.1, forward strand.
TAAATCTGTAGTGGAGGAAAGGCGGGGTAGGGGTCGGCCTAGAAAATGTTGGAGGGAGGGGTTAAAGGAGGTTTTGTGTGCGAGGGGCTTGGACTTCCAGCAAGCGTTCGTGAGCGTGTTAGATAGGAGCGAATAGAGACAAATGGTTTTTAGGACTTGACGTGCTGTTGGAGTGTGAGCAAAGTAACATTTATGAAGGGATTCAGGTAAACCGGCAGGCCGGACTTGATTCCTGGAGATGGGAAGTACAGTGTCTGCACTCTGAAGGAGGGGTGTTAATGTTGCAGTTTTATAGCTGTAGTGTAAAACACGCCTCTGGCAAGACAGTGATGGAGTGAATGATGATGAAAGTTTTTCTTTGTCGGGCCACCCTGCCTTGGTGGGAAACGGCCGATGTGTTAATAAAAAAAAATGACTTAAAAGTCACAGTTAAGAGAGTAAAAGTCCCATAGAGTCACTATAAATGTTCATTATTGTAGCGCTGTTAAGAGGAGTTAAGAGGCAAGTGGAACAGCAGTGTTGTTAGGAGTGCATGAAGCTAGCTGCAAGAGGCAAGTGGAACAGCACACTTGCACAACGCCGCTAGCGGCAGTCTGATGTGGATCGCACCGTAAATAACTCTGTAAATAACGGCAATAACAAACTGCAAGTATGATGGAGTTGCGAAATGAGATCAAGACTATTGTACGTACTGTCTTTGTCAAAGATTGTATATAATGTCTGTGTGTGTCAGTCTGTCTGTCTCCCTGACTCACACAGTTAAGTAATACAAGATGGTCCTCAGTGAAGGCAGGAGATAAATCTTGTCAGTAGATCAACGGGGTCTTTCCCCTACACTCCCATGCACTCCAATGTACTCCCACATATTCCCATATGTCTCCACATACTTCTATTTACTTCAGAATGTCTTGGCTCCCTCCTAATGAGACCTGAGAATATAAACTATTATGATTGTTATTATTATTATTATTATTATTATTATTATTATTATTATTATTATTATTATTATTATTATTATTATTATTATTATTATTATTATTATTATTATATATTATTATTATTATAATAATATTATTATTATATTATTATTATTATTATTATTATTTTATTATTATTAATATTATTATTATTATTATTATTATTATTATTATTATTATTATTATTGTCGTTGTTGTTGCTGTTGTTATTGTTATAGATGGTCTTCAGTGTTTCCTCTCATAACTGTCACCAGACCGCGACTGCTTTATTGTAGTCAACAAACTCTACATGAACATAAGAAATACCGGTCTTGGAAGAGCGTGTCTTAGTCCCAGTGAAGACCCAGGCATTTCCAAGACCGCGTTTCCAAATTTTCTCCTTCCATTTCCTAGCATTGAATGATCCTAATAGGTTTAGCGCTTCCTCGTGAACATAGTGACGACTACGACTACAAAACAGTAAAGGCGTCTAGAGACTTAACGTTGGCAAACCTTGAGTTAAGTGGCACGTGTACTGTGTCAAGTAGTGGTCCATGACCCAGTGAGCGTGGTTAGTGGTCCCTGCCACACCTGAGCTGCGTCATGTAGTGGTCCATGACCCAGTGAGTGTGGTTAGTGGTCCCTGCCACACCTGAGCTGCGTCATGTAGTGGTCCATGACCCAGTGAGCGTGGTTAGTGGTCCCAGCCACACCTGAGCTGCGTCATGTAGTGGTCCATGACCAAGTGAGCGTGGTTAGTGGTCCCTGCCACACCTGAGCTGCGTCATGTAGTGGTCCATGACCCAGTGAGCGTGGTTAGTGGTCCCTGCCACACCTGAGCTGCGTCATGTAGTGGTCCATGACCCAGTGAGCGTGGTTAGTGGTCCCTGCCACACTTGAGCTGCGTCATGTAGTGGTCCATGACCCAGTGAGTGTGGTTAGTGGTCCCTGCCACACCTGAGCTGCGTCATGTAGTGGTCCATGACCCAGTGAGTGTGGTTAGTGGTCCCTGCCACAGATGAGCACTGTCAAGTAGTGGTCCATGACGCAGTGCGTGTGGCTAGTGGTCTCTGCCACACCTGAGCTGCGTCAAGTAGTGGTCCATGACGCAGTGCATGTGGCTATTGGTCCCTGCCACACCTGAGCTGCGTCAAGTAGTGGTCCATGACCCAATGGGTGTGATTAGTGGTCCCTGCCACACCTGAGGACTGTCATGTAGTGGTCCATGACCCAGTGAACGTGGTTAGTGGTCCCTGCCACACCTGAGCTGCGTCATGTAATGGTCCATGACCCAGTGAGCGTGGTTAGTGGTCCCTGCCACACCTGAGCTGCGTCATGTAATGGTCCATGACCCAGTGAGCGTGGTTAGTGGACCCTGCCACACCTGAGCTGCGTCATGTAGTGGTCCATGACCCAGTGAGCGTGGTTAGTGGTCCCTGCCACACCTGCGCACTGTCAAGTAGTGGTCCATGACGCAGTGCGTGTGGCTAGTGGTCCCTGCCACACCTGAGCTGCGTCAAGTAGTGGTCCATGACGCAGTGCATGTGGTAACTGTGGTCCCTGCCACACCTGAGCTGCGTCAAGTAGTGGTCCATGACCCAATGGGTGTGGTTAGTGGTCCCTGCACACCTGAGGACTGTCATGTAGTGGTCCATGACCCAGTGAACGTGGTTAGTGGTCCCTGCCACACCTGAGCTGCGTCATGTAATGGTCCATGACCCAGTGAGCGTGGTTAGTGGTCCCTGCCACACCTGAGCTGCGTCATGTAATGGTCCATGACCCAGTGAGCGTGGTTAGTGGACCCTGCCACACCTGAGCTGCGTCATGTAGTGGTCCATGACCCAGTGAGCGTGGTTAGTGGTCCCTGCCACACCTGGGACTGTCAAGTAGTGGTCCATGACGCAGTGCATGTGGTATTGGTCCTGCCACACCTGAGCTGGTCAGTAGTACTGGTCATGATCGCATGGGTTATCTAGTGGTCCCTGTCACACCTGGTGACGTCTAGTAGTGGTCATGACCCAGTGAACGTGGTTAGTGGTCCCTGCTACACCTGAGCTGCGTACAAGTAGTGGTCCATGACCAGTGGTGTGTTATAGTGGTCTCTGCCTGCACTAGCTGGTCATGTATGGTCCTATGACCCAGTGAGGTGTTTAGTGGCTCTGCACCTGAGCTGCGTCATGTAGTGGTCCATGACCCAGTGGGTGTGGCCAGTGGTCTCTGCCACACACCTTCACACAGTGAGTTAAAATATATAGCGAGGGGAAATATGGTGTTGAGTACTGTTATAACGTGGTGTTGTTGAGTGCTGTTATAACGTGGTGTTGTTGAGTGCTGTTATAACGTGGTGTTGTTGAGTGCTGTTATAACGTGGTGTTGTTGAGTGCTGTTATAACGTGGTGTTTTGAATGTTGTTATAACGTGGTGTTGTTGAGTACTGTTATAACGTGTGGTGTTGAGTGCTGTTATAACGTGGTGTTGTTGAAGTGCTGTTATAACGTGGTGTTGTTGAGTACTGTTATAACGTGGTGTTGTTGAGGTTGTTATAACGTGGTGTTGTTGAGTGCTGTAATAACGTGGTGTTGTTGAGTGCAATTATAACGTGGTGTTGTTGAGTGCTGTTATAACGTGGTGTTGTTGAGTGCTGTTATAACGTGGTGTTGTTGAGTGCTGTTATAACGTGGTGTTGTTGAGTGCTGTTATAACGTGGTGTTGTTGAGTGCTGTTATAACGTGGTTTGTTGAGTGCTGTTATAACGTGGTGTGTTGAGTGCGTTATAACGTGGTGTTGTTGAGTGCTGTTATACGTGGTGTTGTTGAGTGCTGTTATAACGGGTGTTGTTGAGTGCTGTTATAACGTGGTGTTGTTGAGTCTGTTATAACGTGGTGTTGTTGAGTGCTGTTATAACGTGGTGTTGTTGAGTGCTGTTATAACGTGGTGTTGTTGAGTACTGTTATAACGTGGTGTTGTTGAGTGCTGTTATAACGTGGTGTTGTTGAGTGCTGTTATAACGTGGTGTTGTTGAGTGCTGTTATAACGTGGTGTTGTTGAGTACTGTTATAACGTGGTGTTGTTGAGTACTGTTATAACGTGGTGTTGTTGAGTGCTGTTATAACGTGGTGTTGTTGAGTGCTGTTATAACGTGGTGTTGTTGAGTGCTGTTATAACGTGGTGTTGTTGAGTGCTGTTATAACGTGGTGTTGTTGAGTGCTGTTATAACGTGGTGTTGTTGAGTGCTGTTATAACGTGGTGTTGTTGAGTACTGTTATAACGTGTGTTGTTGAGTGCTGTTATAACGTGGTGTTGTTGAGTGCTGTTATAACGTGGTGTTGTTGAGTGCTGTTATAACGTGGTGTTGTTGAGTGCTGTTATAACGTGGTGTTGAGTGCTGTTATAACGTGGTGTTGTTGAGTGCTGTTATAACGTGGTGTTGTTGAGTGCTGTTATAACGTGGTGTTGTTGAGTGCTGTTATAACGTGGTGTTGTTGAGTGATGTTATAACGTGGTGTTGTTGAGTGTTATAACGTGGGTTGTTGAGTGCTGTTATAACGTGGTGTTGTTGAGTGCTGTTATAACGTGGTGTTGTTGAGTGCTGTTATAACGTGGTGTTCTTGAGTGCTGTTATAACGTGGTGTTCAGTGCTGTTATAACGTGGTGTTGAGTACTGTTACAACGTAGTGTTGAGTACGGTTATAACGTGATGTTGAGTACTGTTATAACGTGATGTTGAGTGCTGTTATAACGTGATGTTGAGTGCTGTTATAACGTGATGTTGAGTACTGTTATAACGTGGTGTTTAGTACTGTTATAACGTGGTGTTGAGTACTGTTATAACGTGGTGTTGAGTACTGTTATAACGTTGTGTTGAGTGCTGTTACAACGTTGTGTTGAGTGCTGTTACAACGTGGTGTTGAGTGCTGTTATAACGTGGTGTTGAGTGCTGTTATAACGTGGTGTTGAGTACTGTTATAACGTGGTGTTGAGTACTGTTATAACGTGGTGTTGAGTGCTGTTATAACGTGTGTTGAGTACTGTTATAACGTGGTGTTGAGTACTGTTATAACGTGGTGTTGAGTACTGTTATAACGTGGTGTTGAGTGCTGTTATAACGTGGTGTTGAGTGCTGTTATAACGTGGTGTTGAGTACTGTTATAACGTGGTGTTGAGTACTGTTATAACGTGGTGTTGAGTACTGTTATAACGTTGTGTTGAGTACTGTTATAACGTGGTGTTGAGTACTGTTATAACGTGGTGTTGAGTGCTGTTATAACGTGGTGTTGAGTACTGTTATAACGTGGTGTTGAGTACTGTTATAACGGTGTTGAGTGCTGTTATAACGTGGTGTTGAGTACTGTTATAACGTTGTGTTGAGTACTGTTATAACGTGGTGTTGAGTACTGTTATAACGTGGTGTTGAGTACTGTTATAACGTGGTGTTGAGTGCTGTTATAACGTGGTGTTGAGTACTGTTATAACGTTGCGTTGAGTACTGTTATAACGTGGTGTTGAGTACTGTTATAACGTGGTGTTGAGTACTGTTATAACGCGGTGTTGAGTACTGAGATAGACACCGTCCCTGGAGGTGAGTCTCTGCACTACCATAATGAAGACACAGTACCCAACGCTTGTATCTCTTTCTTGATACACTCACGCTTGACTATACTGTGACTGTACTGTGCAAATATCTTACCGATTATATCTTACGTATTATATTTATATAAGAGAACTGAATTACCTCGTAGCAGAGTGTTTAGCGCGCTACCCGTGTTGATTCATGTTTACTTTACGCCCAGGTGTGTTTTATGTTATAAATTCTTCAGTGTAAAGTCAGTTGTGCAGTGAAGGCATTTATATTTAGTGAGATAAGATTTTATTCGGATTTTTAACCCCGGACCCCAATGGAAATAAATCTTTTTGACTTTTTGGGTTATCCTGGGTTCTCTACACATATGCTGCTATGTATGATAGTCTTTGTAACTGTATTTGTGTATATCTGGTGGCTAAAGCTCTCGCTTCACACGGCGAGGGCCTGGGTTCGATTCCCTGCCAGGGCAGAAACATTGGGCGTGTTTCTTTACACCTGTTGTCTATGTTCCCCATCAGTAAAATGGGTACCTGGGTGTTAGTCGACTGGTGTGAGTCGCATCCTAGGACACTGACCTAATCTGCCCGAAATGCTCAGCATAACAAGGGACTTTCTATATACATAGTAGTATGTCACTGATGTCAGCTAGGCCTGTATACCATACATGTACTTAGTAGTAAATTTTTAAATTTTATTATTATTATTATTATTATTATTATTATTATTATTATTATTATTATTATTATTATTATTATTATTATTAAATTATTATTACATAACCTCACTTAACATTCTCCGAGCTCACCAAACCGTCTGGTCTGTCTTACGTTGCCACTAAATTTACTCGCCAGAATAAAGCTTTCTTATCTTTCCAGTTTGTCAAAAATATAACTGTGTCCATTTCTTATTTTGCCTATTTTCACCCATATAATAATTTACAAAACAAATATTTTTTTCCTTGGAATGGATAGCGTGGATGTTGTTTATAATATCAAAGATTATTAGAGTTTTCCCGGGAAGAAAGTAAACAATGATCTGGGTTACTAAATTACTAGGTTCTTTATTTTATGATAACAGACAAAATAAGAAATGGAAGCATTTATATTTTTCAAGGACCACAATGAAAATAAGTCACTGATTTCTTTGGGTTATCCGAGGTAATCTATGCATATGCTGCTATGTACGATAATTTATATAACTGTATTTATGTGTATCAGTACCTGAATAAACTTACTGACTAGGTTTGTAAATGTTTTAGATAAAAATATAAAGTTAGCCCTGTATAGAGTAAACGTTTTCTGTAAAGGGACTTGAAATTTCTATCCACTATAGAAAACGATCTCATAAGGATAACTAAAAAATAAAAATAACACATTGTTTTTGACGGATAAAAAAATATTAATTAAATATAGATTTTGAGTAGTGTTTGAAATACATGTTTAATGCGACCATGCATGTTAGTCTCATAACTAGTGGACGACCTGAAATAAAAAGTCTTTGCCCAGAAATATGTGTATATAAGGACTGGTAGAAACCTCTTGATCTATTCTAGGGAACTGAATTTGTGCTCCAGATTCCTGAATGTGTTCCCTTTCCCCACAGGTGCTGTATAATCCCTACGAGTTTAGCGCTCCATATAGTAATAATAATAACTGAAATATTGTCATTCTCTTATCTAACTTAAGCTGTTACACTTAGCATTTGAGGTGATAACACCTATATATATGTATACTATACGTATATAACTACACTGCGACTAGCCAAGGATTCGACCCCATGCTGCTTTGGCCGCCGCATGGTGAGCGAAAACACATGATGCTCTAACCCACAAGACCACGCAATCCTAAAACAATGACGCACCCAGCCAAGTTAAGTGTTTTACCCACATCCGAGGACATATGGTGGTGTGGACGCCTCTGAACTAAGTTCATTCAACTCCCTGTTTGGTGCACTAGCCCAAAGAGCAGTATTTTATTTTATTGTAACCATGAACGATAATGCTCGTTGAGCTAGTGCACCAAACAGGGAGTAGAATGAAATTAGCTCAGAGGCATCCACACCACCGTATGTCCTCGGATGACGGTAAAACACCTAGCTTGGCTGGGTGCGCCATTCTTGTAGGATTGCATGGTCCTGTGGGTTAGAGCGTCATGTGTTTTCACTGACCATGAGGGGGCCAAAGCAGCATGGGTTCGAGTCCTTGGCTAGTCGCAGGCTGCCCAATCTATGTGGCATTTGTGTGGCCGAGTGGTCTAGAGCGCTGCCTGGGAATCTTGTCCGTCTCAGACGCAGTATCGACTCCTGTTGACTGCGATTTTTCTCTGTATATACCCTCTTATTTCTGCGTGGTGCACTGAGTATATATATATATATATATATATAGTGATAGGTTGGTACTATAGTGAGTAGTAGGTTGGTAGACAGCAACCACCCAGGGAGGTACTACCGTCCTGCCAGGTGACTGTGAAACAGAAACCTGAAACTGTTTTACATGATGGTAGGATTACTGGTGTCTTTTCCTGTCTCATAAACACGCTGGATAACAGGTATATCTAGCTACTTCTACTTACAAGTAGGTTACACTACACAGGCATGCACATGCATATATATACATACACACATCTATGTTTTCTTCTTTTTCTTAATAGCTCTTGTTCTTCTTTATTTCCTCTATTGTCCATGGGGAAGTGGAAAAGAATTCTTCCTCCGTAAGCCATGCGTGTCGTATAAGGCGACTAAAATGCCGGGAGCAATGGGCTAGTAACCCCTTCTCCTGTACACATTTACTAAAAAAAACGAATAAGAAAAACTTTATAAAACTGGGATGTTTGAATGTGCGTGGATGTAGTGCGGATGATAAGAAAGAGATGATTGCCGATGTTATGAATGAAAGAAGTTGGATGTCCTGGCCCTAAGGGAAACAAAGCTGAAGGGGTAGGCGAGTTTCAGTGGGGAGAAATAAATGGGATTAAGTCAGGAGTATCTGAGAGAGTTAGAGCTAAGGAAGGGGTAGCAATAATGTTGAAGGATCAGTTATGGAAGGAGAAGAGGGAATATAAATGTGTAAATTCAAGGATTATGTGGATTAAAATAAGGGTCGGATGCGAAAAGTGGGTCATAATAAGTATGTATGCACCTGGAGAAGAGAGGAGTGTAGAGGGAGAGAGAGATTTTGGGAGATGTTAAGCGAATGTATAGGAACCTTTGAACCAAGTGAGAGTAATTGTAGTAGGGGACCTAAATGCTAAAGTAGGAGAAACATGTAGAGAGGGTGTGGTAGGTAAGGCTGGGGTTCCAGGTGTAAATGATAATGGGGGCCCTTTGATTGAACTTTGTATAGAAAGGGGTTTGGTTAGAGGTAATACATATTTTAAGAAAAAGAGGATAAATAAGTATAGAAGATATGAAGTAGGGCGTAATGACAATAGTTTGATGGACTACATATTGGTAGATAAAAGACTGTTGGGTAGACTTCAGGATGTACATGTTTATAGAGGGGCCACAGATATATGAGATCACTTTTTAATTGTAGCTACAGTGACAGTAAACAGTAGATGGTATACAAGGAAAATGGAAGCAGCAAGTAAGAGTGAGGTAAAGGTTTATAAGCTAAAGGAGGAGGCAGTTAGGGAAAGATATGAACAACTATTGGAGGACAGATGGGCTAGTGAGAGTATAGGCAATGCGGTTGAAGATGTATGGGGTACGTTTAAGAATGTAGTGTTAGAGTGTTTAGCAGAAGTTTGTGGTTACAGGAAAGTGGGTGCAGGAGGGAAGAAGAGCGAATGGGCTCTGGTGGTCTGGTGGCTAAAGCCACCAGACCACCGAAATGCTCAGCATAACAAGGGACTTTCTATATAGTAATATGTCATTGATGTCAGCTAGGCCTGTATATCATGTACATGTACTTGTAGTAAATAAAGATAAAGATATTATGATGTAAAGAGAGTAGTAAGAGAGAAAAAGTTAGCATATGAGAGGTTTTTACAAAGTAGAAGTGATGCACGGAGGGAGGAGTATATGGAGAAAAAAAGAGAGGTTAAGAGAGTGGTAAAGCAATGTAAAAAGAGAGCAAATGAGAGAATGGGTGAGATGTTATCAACAAATTTTGTTGAAAATAAGAAAAAGTTTTGGAGTGAGATTAATAAGTTGAGGAAGCCTAGGGAACAAATGGATTTGACAGTTAAAAATAGGAGAGAAGAGTTATTAAATGGAGAGTTAGAGTCATCGGGAAGATTGAGGGAATATTTTGAGGAATTGTTAAACGTTGAAGACAGGGAAACTGTGATTTCGTGTATAGGGCAAGGAGGAATAACATCTTGTAGGAGTGCGGAAGAGCCAGTTGTGAGTGTGGGGGAAGTTCGTGAGGCAGTGGGTAGAATGAAAGGGGGTAAGGCAGCTGGGATTGATGGGATAAAGATAGAAATGTTAAAAGCAGGTGGGGATATAGTTTTGGAGTGGTTGGTACATTTATTTAATAAATGTATGGAAGAGGGTAAGGTACCTAGGGATTGGCCTTTGTATAAAGGCAAAGGGGACAAAAGAGAGTGCAAAAATTATAGGGGAATAAGTCTGTTGAGTATACCTGGTAAAGTGTATGGTAGAGTTATTATTGAAAGAATTAAGAGTAAGACAGAAAGCAGGATAACAGATGAACAAGGGGGCTTTAGGAAAGGTAGGGGGTGTGTAGACCAAGTGTTTACAGTGAAACATATAAGTGATCAGTATTTAGATAAGGGTTAAGAGGTTTTTGTTGCATTTATGGATTTGTAAAAGGCGTATGATAGGGTGGATAGGGGGCAATGTGGCAGATGTTACAGATGTATGGAATAGGAGGTGGATTTTGAAAGCAGTGAAAAGTTTTTATGAAGATAGTGAGGCTCAGGTTAGAGTATGAAGGAGAGAGGGAGATTATTTCCCAGTAAAAGTAGGCCTTAGACAGGGATGTGTGATGTCACCGTAGTTGTTCAATCTATTTATAGATGGAGTTGTAAGAGAAGTGAATGCTTGGGTGTTGGCAAGAGGTGTGGGGTTAAAAGATAAAGAATATAACACAAAGTGGGAGTTGTCACAGTTGCTCTTTGCTGACAACACTGTGCTTTTGGGGGATTCTGAAGAGACGTTGCAGAGGTTGGTGGATGAGTTTGGTAGGGTATAGGGTATGTAAAAGAAGAAAATTAAAAGTGAATATAGGAAAGAATAAGGTGATGAGGATAACAAAAAAATAGGTAACGAAAGACTGGATATCAGATTGGAGGGAGAGAGTATGGAGGAGATTAATATATGAAGGATGAGGTGAATCATAGAATTGATGAGGGAAAAAGGGTGAATGGTGCACTGAGGAGTCTGTGGAGACAAAGAACTTTGTCCGTGGAAGCAAAGAGGGGAATGTATGAGAGTATAGTTATACCAACACTCTTATATGGGTGTGAAGCATGGGTGATGAATGTTGCAACGAGGAGAAGGCTGGAGGCAGTGGAGATGTCATGTCTGAGGGCAATGTGTGGTTTGAATATAATGCAGAGAATCCGTAGTTTGGAGATTAGGTGGAGGTGTGGGATTACCAAAACTATTATCCAGAGGGCTGAGGAGGGGTTATTGAGATAGTTTGGACATGTAGAAAGGATGGAACGAAATAGAATGACTTCGAGAGTGTATACATCTGTAGTGGAGGGAAGGCGGGGTAAAGGTCGGCCTAGGAAAGGTTGGAGGGTGGGGGTAAAAGAGGTTTTGTGTGCGAGGGGCTTGGACTTCCAGCAAGCATGTGTGAGCGTGTTAGATAGGAGTGAATGGAGACAAATGGTTTTTAGGACTTGACTTGCTGTTGGAGTGTGAGCAGGGTAATATTTATGAAGGGTTTCAGGGAAACCGGCAGGCCGGACTTGAGTCCTGGAGATGGGAAGTACAGTATCTGCACTCTGAAGGAGGGGTGTTAATGTTGCAGTTTTATAAATTGTAGTGTAAGCGCGCCTCTTGCAAGACAGTGATGGAGTGAATAATGGTGAAAGTTTTTCTTTTTCGGACCACCCTGCCTTGGTGGGAAACGGCCGATGTGTTATTATATATATATATATATATATATATATATATATATATATATATATATATATATATATATATATATATATATATATCATTGTGTTGGAAATTTTTCCATGATCGGTTTGTCCCAGTGGGACTGTTTGTGCTCTTTGGGAGGAGCTGGTCTACTGGAGGAGTCTGCCAGGATGTCCCACTGCACTGCTGCTTCAATGAACTTGGGGTCTTGAGCTCCCACCACACCTCTCAAACGTTCAGGGACAATCCTCTTGACTAATCCACTGGAAGCCAAACACGAAGACAGAAATGCAGGTAACGCTACCTGCCGTGCTCTGCGCACCCTATACCTCCCAGTCGCACTGGGAGGGTTGTCTGCTCCCATTGCTGATCCTCTAGTGACAGATTCAGTGCCTTCTTGAAGGTTGATCTCAGGTGTGCGTCATACTCGTCAAGTGTTGGGTTTTCAATATATATATATATATATATATATATATATATATATATATATATATATATATATATATATATATATATATATATATATACTAGCAGAATGTTGTAGGAACCAGCAGGAAGATGTAGGAAGGATGGTGTAGGGACCCGAAGGATGCTGGAAGGTCGACGCAGAATATGAGGAGCACCTCACACTAATATAAAAAGAGAGTACAAATATGAGGGAGCACCTTACGCATATATAGAAGGAGCGTATAAATTGAATAGTGCCTCCCACATATTTAGAAGGAGAGTGTAAATAAGTTTATTTCAGTCCTACCTACAGAGGAGGACACCTTGAAGGAGGGTGCCCTGCTGCTCCTGGAGTGCTCTTGATCCAAGGCAGTGGAGCTATCTTATTTTTTTCCTCACATCACACTTGATTACCTCCCATTATTTGAGAAATAATAATACTAATAATAATACAACTGAAGGTAATTATGGGAGGAAGTGAATGCGGTAACGCTTAGCTAAGATGCAGGTCCAGGAGCTGAGTCTCGACTCCTACAACCACCATCATCACCTGTCACTTAAAAACAGGAAACAAAAACGAATTTAAAGGAAGAACAGCTGAAAACAATGAAACAGAGAGTGACGAAGGTGAGAGGCAGCAAGATGTGACCACTTCATAAGATGTGACCACTTCTTAAGTGACCACTTCTTAAGAAGTGACCACTTCTTAAGATGTGACCACTTCATAAGATGTGACCACTTCTTAAGAAGTGACCACTTCTTAAGAAGTGACCACTTCTTAAGATGTGACCACTTCATAAGATGTGACCACTTCATAAGATGTAACCACTTCATAAGATGTAACCACTTCATAAGATGTGACCACTTCATAAGATGTGACCACTTCTTAAGATGTGACCACTTCTTAAGAAGTGACCACTTCTTACTGTCACATAACAAAAGCAAAGTAAAGTTTCAGTATAACATCGAAGAATCGGAAGAGAAAACAGGAAAACATTTAAGGTCAACAACAGGAAAATATGAAAGTAATTACAAATTAAACTACAAGTAGTATTTGCTGGTAAACAATGACAATAACATGACCGACGAGATGGTATGCCAGACCAAGAAGATGTAAACAAGTCCCTTAAGAAGATGTAAACAAGTCCCACAAGAAGGTGTAAACAAGTCCCTCAATAAGATGTAAACAAGTCCCTCAAGAAGATGTAAACAAGTCCCTCAAGAAGGTGTAAACAAGTCCCTCAAGAAGGTGTAAACAAGTCCCTCAAGAAGATGTAAACAAGTCCCTCAAGAAGATGTAAACAAGTCATCAAGAATATGTAAACAAGTCCCTCAAGAAGATGTAAACAAGTCCCTCAAGAAGGTGTAAACAAGTCCCTCAAGAAGATGTAAACAAGTCCCTCAAGAAGGTGTAAACAAGTCCCTAAAGAAGATGTAAACAAGTCCCTCAAGAAGGTGTAAACAAGTCCCTCAAGAAGATGTAAACAAGTCCTTCAAGAAGATGTAAACAAGTCCCTCAAGAAGATGTAAACAAGTCCCTCAAGAAGATGTAAACAAGTCCCTCAAGAAGATGTAAACAAGTCCCTCAAGAAGATGTAAACAAGTCCCATAAGAAGATGTAAACAATTCCCTCAAGAAGATGTAAATAAGTCCATCAAGAAGATGTAAACAAGTCCCTCAAGAAGATGTAAACAAGTCCCTCAAGAAGATGTAAACAAGTCCCTCAAGAAGATGTAAACAAGTCCCTCAAGAAGATGTAAACAAGTCCCTCAAGAAGGTGTAAACAAGTCCCTCAAGAAGGTGTAAACAAGTCTCTCAAGAAGATGTAAACAAGTCCCTCAAGAAGATATAAACAAGTTCCTTAAGAAGATGTAAACAAGTCCCATAAGAAGATGTAAACAAGTCCCTCAAGAAGGTGTAAACAAGTCCCGCAAGAAGGTGTAAACAAGTCCCTCAAGAAGATGTAAATAAGTCCCTCAAGAAGATGTAAACAAGTCCCTCAAGAAGGTGTAAACAAGTCCCTCAAGAAGGTGTAAACAAGTCCATCAAGAAGGTGATAAAGTTTAAAATAAAGGAAGAAGGCATAAACTTGGTGTGGGTACTGAAGGTATGAGCTGCTGCCCTTGACACACACCACTGCTGACACCAACAACACAACTTGAGGGAAACAAAGTCGTGGTATATATAGACTTCCTTAACCCACCTACGAACACCATCACCACCACCATCATCACACTGTCACTGACCCCCCATACACCACAACCCTCACCACCACTATCACCACTAACATGACACCAACCCTCCTTGGTGCTACCACAACCACTGATACTAGTGCACTTACACCATCACCATCATCGCCACCACCATCATCACCATCATCATCATCAGCACTACCATCACCACCACCATCATCACCACCCCACCACCTCAACATCATCATCACCACCACCACCACCACCATCACATCATCATCACCACCATCACCAACATATGTTCATCATCACCATCACCGCCATCATCATCACCACCACCACCATCATCACCGCCATCATCATCACTATCAGCACCATAATCACCATCATTACCAACATCACCACAATCACCATAATCACCACCACTATCGCCATCATCACCACAATCACCATAATCACCACCACCATCGCCATCATCACCACGACCATCACCATCATCACCACCACCATCATCATCAGCATCACCATCATCATCACCACCACCAACATCATCACCACCACCATCATCATCACCACCACCATCATCACCACCACCATCATCATCATCACCACCACCATCATCATCACCACCACCACCATCATCATCACCATCATCATCACCACCACCATCATCATCACCACCACCATCATCACCACAACCATCATCATCACCACCACCATCATCATCACCATCATCATCACCACCACCAACATCATCACCACCAACATCATCGCCACCATCATCATCATCACCATCATCACCACCATCATAATCATCACCATAATCCTCAATTCACTTTATAAAACTCCCGAGCAGGTGGAGGAGATGGAAGAGGCAGTTAATTGGATGCTGGAGGCGAGGTGAGGCACCTGATGCTGCCTCCCTCGCTTCATCTTTGTTGATCCCACTCAACCAAAGAATAACTGTCCTAGTGTGTGTGTGTGTGAGTGTGCGTGCAGGGGTGTACACATGTACTCACCTATTTGTGGTTTCAGGGGTCGAGACTCAGCTCCTGGCCCCGCCTCTTCACTGACCGCTACTGGGTCCCTTCTCTCCATGTTCCATGAGCTTTATCATACCTCGTCTTAAAGCTATGTATGGTTCCTGCCTCCACTACAACACTTGCTAGACTATTCCACTTCCTGACTACTCTATGGCTGAAGAAATACTTCCTAACATCCCTTTGACTCATCTGAGTCTTCAACTTCCAATTGTGACCCCTTGTTTCTGTGTCCCCTCTCTGGAACATCCTGTCTCTATCCACCTTATCTATTCCCCGGAGTATTTTGTATGTCGTTATCATGTCTCCCCTAGCCCTCCTGTCCTCCAGTGTTGTCAGGCCGATTTCCCTTAACCTTTCTTTGTAGGACATTCCCTTAGCTCTGGAACTAGCCTTGTCGCAAACCTTTGCACTTTCTATTTCTTGACGTGCTTGACCAGGTACGGGTTCCAAGCTGGCGCTGCATACTCTAGTATGGGCCTGACGTACACGGTGTACAGTGTCTTGAACGATTCCTTACTAAGGTATATGAACGCTATTCTCAGGTTTGCCAGTCGCCCGTATGCTGCAGTAGTTATCTGGTTGATGTGTGCTTCCGGAGATGTGCTTGGTGTTATACTCACCCCAAGATCTTTCTCCTTGAAACAGGGTTTTATCTTTGGCCACCTAAACCTATACTCTGTTGCAGTTTTCTTTGCCCCTTTCCCCGATCTTTATGACTTTGCATTTGGCGGAGTTAAATTCGAGAAAGTTGCTGGACCGGGGGTCCAGCCTGTCCCGGTCTCTTTGAAATCCCGCCCGATCCCCCATCTGATTTAATTTTCCTCAAACTTCACATCATTTCGAACAAAAGGGCACTTCTGAGTCTATCCCTTTCCTCATGTCATTCACATAAACCAAGAATAGCACTGGTCCCCCAGGACTCACCCCCGGGGCTCGTCACAGGCGCCCACTGTGTGCAGTACCAGTGTGTGTGCGGGAAAGTTACCCCTTTTTTGGGGGGCTGGAGTACCGGGTGTGTGCAGGGTGTACACATGTTGCGAGTACCGGTGTGTTGCGGGGTGTACACAT
>WNWK01021606.1:0-33855 GCA_009830355.1 Cherax destructor
TGGAGGACGGTATTTCACTCCTAAAATAAATTTTTACACCCCTCTGAAAATTCTATCCAGACAGACTCTGTATGTATTATTTCAGACTTTATACCCATTTTTATGCAACAATTTAAATGATCACGGACATAGAGTGCCACCCCACCCCCCTTCCCGATAATTCTGTCTGCTTGGAACAATTTAAAACCCTGGATGTGACATTCAGCAGACAAGTCCTGATTTTTCATATTAAACCACGTCTCAGTTATTGCAAAAACATCAATATTACCCGCACTAGCAACTAATCTCAACTCGTCCATCTTATTCCTAGCACTACGACTATTGGTGTAATATACATTTAAAGACCCTCCTTTCTCTTTACCCTTCCTGCTCATTTCTGTTTTTTCCACTATAGCGCTAACGTCCCATATCATAAAAATCTTTAAAAGTGTTCTAAGAAGCAAGATCGCCACTCATCTAGATACCCATCAGTTACACAACCCAGGGCAGCATGGGTTTAGAGCAGGTTACTTCTGTCTGTCCCAACTACTGGACCACTATGACAAGGTCCTGGATGCTCTAGAAGACAAACAGAATGCAGATGTTATATACACAGACGTTGCAAAAGCCTTTGACAAGTGTGACCATGGTGTAATAGCACACAAAATGCGTGATAAAGGAATAAGAGGAAAAGTTGGTAGATGGATCTATAATTTCCTAACAAATAGAACACAAAGAATAGTAGTCAACAGATTAAAGTCTGAGGCGGCTACGGTGAAGAGCTCTTTTCCACAAGGCATAGTACTCGCGGCCATCTTGTTCCTCATCCTCATTTTGGACATAGTCAGGGATATAAGCCACAGTGCCATGTCTTTTTTTGCAGATGATACCCGAATCTGCATGACAGTGTCCACCATTGAAGACACTGCAAAACTCCAAGCAGACATCAACCAAATCTTTAAATGGGCTGCAGAAAACAATATGAAGTTCAATGATGAGACATTTCAATTACTCCGATATGGAAATCGTGAGGAAATTTAAATTTCGTCAGAGTATAAAACAAAATTCAACCACACAATAGAGCGAAAAACTAATGTCAAAGATCTGGGAGTGATCATGTCAGAGGATCTCACATTCAAGGACCATAACACTGTAGCAATCGCATCTGCTAGAAAAATGACAGGATGGATAATGAGAACCTTCAAAACCAGGGATGCCAAACTCATGATGACACTCTTCAGGTCGCTTGTTCTATCTTGGCTGGAATATTGCTGCACACTAACTGCACCTTTCAAGGCAGGTAAAATTGCTGACCTAGAAAATGTGCAGAGAACCTTCACGGCATGCATAACTGCGATAAACCATGTCAATTACTGGGAACGCTTGAAGTTCCTAAACCTATACTTCCTAGAATGCAGGCGGGAGAGATACATTATTATTTACACTTGGAAAATCCTAGAGGGTACTAGCACACGAGAGTCACTCCCTACGAAAGCAAAAGACTCGGCAGATGAAGCAACATCCCCCCAATGAAAAGCAGGGGTGCCACTAGCATGTTGAGAGACAATACAATAAGTGTCAGGGGCCCAAGACTGTTGAACTGCCTCCCAGCATACATAAGGGGGATTACCAATAGACCCCTGGATGTCTTCAAGCAGGCACTGGACAGGCACCTAAAGTCGGTACCTGACCAGCCAGGCTGTGGTTCATATGTTGGACTGTGTGCGGCCAGCAGTAACAGCCTGGTTGATCAGGCCATGATCCACCATAAGGCCTGGTCACAGACCGGGCCTTGGGGGCGTTGACCCCTGGAACTCTGCAGGTAAACTCTAGGTATCATGTATCTCTCCTACCTGCATTCCAGGAAATACAAATCAAGGGACTTCAAACCTTCCCAGAAATTTAGGTGCCTTATCATACACGTTTGCAATGAAAGTTCTTTGTACACTCTCCAGGTCAGCAATTTTGCCTGCCTTTAAGGGGGCAGTTAGTGTACAGCAATTTAAATTCAACTTTATTTCTGATAATATTACAAAGTGGGGTTTACATATTATGTTTTTTATACATTTTATGAAATAATTATTACAAGAAGGCCAATAATATGCCTAGGTATGGCTAGGCATTTCAGGCAGTCATATACTAGATCTAACTCTATAGACAAAATGATTATACTGGTATTAAGGTTAGGTAATTGTAGTGATTAACTAGGTTTACAAAATTAAGGTAGTTTAAAAATTTAAGAACCTAACAATTAGTTTATATATTAACCCTTTCGGGGTCGGTGCCGTACTAGTACGTTTTACGAGCAGGGGTTGGTGCCGTACTAGTACGCCCAAATTCTAGCGCCTCAATTTAAGCAGAAAATGTCTGGTAGGCATACATATGAAAGAATGGGTCTGTGTGGTCAGTGTGCACAGTATAAAAAAAATCCTGCAGTACACACTGCATAATGAGAGAAAAAAACTCTGACCGTTTTTTCGATTAAAACAGCGACTTTGCAGTCGATTTTCGTATGGTATTTATTGATGTATTCTCGTTTTCTTGGTCTCATTTGATAGAATGTAAGATATATTACAGAAAGGGAGATGATTTTGATTGGTATGACAATGACAAGTACCTTGAAATTGAGCTCAAAGTAGCGAAAATGTTCGAATTTTGACGATGTTCAAGAGTAAACAAATCACACCATGCGTCCAAAACACATCAACTGGCGAGTCTTATATTCATGCACAAGTGCTCTGATATTATTTATACCATTTTTACAATGATGCAGTTGTATACATAACAGTAAATCTTCTATTTTTGTGAGAATAAAAATTCAAAATGGAAAGCAAAAGTAATGGAACAGGGGCCTGGAGACGTGGCTAATGAACAGAGAAAATGTTATTTTAGTGCCAGGAATGTCTGCCTTGTTTACTCTGGACCCTATTTTGAAATTGGCATCGTTTGAAATTTGTGTGAAATTGGAAAATTGCCATTTTCTGACCACTATTTTGGGTAGATGAAATTGGTAAATAGGCAGTTTCTTCTACTCATTCGATAGAAGAAATAGAGTTCTAGCGAAATAGCTATAATTTTAGGAGACTGAAACATTGGAATTTGTCGAAAATAGGGCTCGAAGTGGGTGAAATCGCCGATGCGTCAGTGTCATAGATACCGATAACTTCGCGAAAGCATAATTTCGTTTGTTTTCGATCAAAGTTCATAATTTTGGTGGCGTTATGATCGGAAAAAGATTCTATCATTTCATAAGAACAAATTAAATTTAGAAGGCCTGTCAACCCGCAAAGGGTTAATGGAAATGGTGACGTGTTGGCATGATACAGTTTCTATATTGGAGTGTGTTAGGCAAACTTATGACTAGCTTAAGAATTATGAAGCAATATTTGTATTAGAATTATGGGTACAGTCATGTGCAAATTAAGGGGAATCACAGATATCAATAAGTGTATTTTGCTGTGGATATGTGCAAGATAAAGTAGTTTTCATGTGGTTAGCTCCTGGTTAGGTGCGTAAGTGAGATACAGTAGAACGTCATTTAGCACGATAGTTACGTTCCTGAAAAAGTCGTGTTAGATAATTTCGTATTAAATAATTAAAAGATCTAATGGGAAAAATAGGGTTACGTTCCTGGGAGTCCCCAAAAAGCCAAACAAGTTTTTTTTAGACCAACAGATCTTACAAAAATAAAAGTGAATATGTAATTGTAGTTCATTATCGTGATGTATTATGTTGTTTTTACTGCTTAAGACTACAAATGTAATAGAAATAATAGTATTTACCTTAAATTGTGGGTGCTGGTGTTTGTGGATGATTGTGAAGAGAGTGGAGAGTTATGCTGTGGCCCTACTGGGCTGAGGTGGATAGTAGAAGTTCTTGAACTGAAGTCGATGGTTGAACTGAGTGTCTAACTTTAAGTCAGTCAAGTCAGTCAGTAAGTCAGTCATTCAGTAAGTCAGTCAAGTCATTCAGTAAGTCAGTCAAGCCATTCAGTAAGTCAGTCAAGCCATTCAGTAAGTCAGTCAAGTCATTTAGTAAGTCAGTCAAGTCATTCAGTAAGTCCGTCAAGTCATTCAGTAAGTCAGTCAAGTCATTCAGTAAGTCAGTCAAGTCATTCAGTCAGTCATTCAGTCAGTCAAGTCAGTCAGTCAGTCAAGTCAGTCAGTCAGTCAGTCACACAAACTTATGTTTACATCTTTTTATGTGTACAAAGTAACACTTCATTACGGCCACTGGTTATGTCTTGTCTAATATCTTTGTTTTCTTTGTTAATTCAAGATCAAAACACAATTCACTCTTATTCTTCACAAACACAGCTGGCTTGTAGCCAGAACTTCTTGACGCGTATGAAATACGTACGAATGCTGGGATGGTGGGGTCCGGGGTGGCTGGGGAAGGCGGGTGGTGTCTGCTGAACCACAACAACAAGACTGCTTGTGAGAATGGTAATTTGTTTTTCCTTCCCACAAACTGTAAGTAAGTTTATTCAGGTATACACATATACAGTTACGAAGATTATCATACATAGCAGCATGTGTAGAGAACCTAGGATAACCCAAAAAAGTCAGAGTGACTTAGTATATTTCCATTGACTGACTTTTTTTGGGTTATCCTAGGTTCTCTACACATATGCTGCTATGTATGATAATGTATGTAACTGTACTCACCTAATTGTGGTTGCAGGGGTCGAGATTCAGCTCCTGGCCCCGTGTATCTGAATAAACTTACAGTTTGCAGGAAGGAAAAACAGATTCCATTTTCCTCAAAGCATGAGGATTCTTAGGCAGTAAATAACCATGGGCTTACACTTGAAATCACCTGATGCATTACCGAAAAGGAGCAAGGTGAAGCGATCCTTTGCTGTCTTGAAGCCTGGTGCACTTTTCTCTTGCTGACTGATATAAGTTCGTGTTGGCATTTTCTTCCAGAAAACACTTGTCTCGTCAGCATTAAACACTTGATGTGGCTCATAGCCACCCTTAGTAGGACTCCCACTGACTCAATGGTTTAACCCATCGCGGGCGACCGCGCGCTCAAAATTTTTCCCCTCCTGCCGAACTGTGTAATATCATCTTTACGTCGTGTAAGATGATAATGTGTCGCAAATCTTAAATCGTGCAATACCCGTAACATGCAACATAATCTCGTGCTAAATGACGTTCTACTGTAAACAATTTACAATACAGTGGACCCTCGGTTTTCGTTCACCTCCAAACTCAAACAATTATGTAAGTGTATTTTTGTAAGAGCTTCTGTAAGTGTATTTTTGGGGGTCTGAAACTACTAATCTAATTTACATTTGTCCTTATGGGAACAAATTCATTCGGTAACAGCACTTGAACAGCATTCTGGAAAGAGTTTCGAAAGGTTCTTACTTCGTAAACATCGTGTTTCGTAAGCTTTTTACGACTTCGAGAATCGTAAAACCGCTCGTGTTTCGTAAGGTATTAGACCTGTCCGCCTGCTCCGCGCCTGCGCGGGATGCAGGACGCCGCCAGTGAAGCGTTGTTTACCATTGAGAGAACATTACCTAACGCGCTCTTTCAAACATTCACACTACATTTGGTGTTTTTTTGGTGCTTTAGTGATTGTCACTGTGAAATAAGTCACCATGGGTCCAAAGAAGCTTCCTAGTGGCACCCCTGTGGTAGCATTCATGGAGGGAGTGTAGCATTCATGCAGGGAGTGTAGCAGGCATGCAGGGAGTTTAGCATTGATGCAGGGAGTTTAGCATTGATGCAGGGAGTTTAGCATTGATGCAGGGAGTTTAGCATTGATGCAGGGAGTTTAGCATTCATGCAGGGAGTTTAGCATTGATGCAGGGATTTTAGCATTGATGCAGGGAGTTTAGCAGGCATGCAGGGAGTGTAGCTTTCATGCAGGGAGTGTAGCAGACATGCAGGGAGTGTAGCAGGCATGCAGGGAGTGTAGCATTCATGCAGGGAGTTTAGCATTGATGCAGGGAGTTTAGCATTGATGCAGGGAGTTTAGCAGGCATGCAGGGAGTGTAGCTTTCATGCAGGGAGTGTAGCAGACATGCAGGGAGTGTAGCAGGCATGCAGGGAGTGTAGCATTCATGCAGGGAGTGTAGCATTCATGCAGGGAGTGTAGCATTCATTCAGGGAGTGTAGCAGGCATGCAGGGAGTTTAGCATTCATGCAGGGAGTTTAGCATTGATGCAGGGAGTTTAGCATTCATGCAGGGAGTTTAGCATTCATGCAGGGAGTTTAGCAGGCATGCAGGGAGTGTAGCTTTCATGCAGGGAGTGTAGCAGACATGCAGGGAGTGTAGCATTCATGCAGGGAGTGTAGCAGGCATGCAGGGAGTATAGCAGGAATGCAGGGAGTGTAGCATTCATGCAGGGAGTGTAGCATTCATGCAGGGAGTGTAGCATTCATGCAGGGAGTGTAGCATTCATGCAGGGAGTGTAGCATTCATGCAGGGAGTGTAGCATTCATGCAGGGAGTGTAGCATTCATGCAGGGAGTGTAGCAGGCATGCAGGGAGTGTAGCAGGCATGCAGGGAGTGTAGCAGGCATGCAGGGAGTGTAGCATTGATGCAGGGAGTTTAGCATTGATGCAGGGAGTTTAGCAGGCATGCAGGGAGTGTAGCTTTCATGCTGGGAGTGTAGTAGACATGCTGGGAGTGTAGCAGGCATGCAGGGAGTGTAGCAGGCATGCAGGGAGTGTAGCAGGCATGCAGGGAGTGTAGCAGGCATGCAGGGAGTGTAGCAGGCATGCAGGGAGTTTAGCATTGATGCAGGGAGTTTAGCATTGATGCAGGGAGTTTAGCAGTGATGCAGGGAGTTTAGCAGGCATGCAGGGAGTGGGGATTTCCCTTCGTAGAGGCTGAAGAATTCCTCCCCCAACAAGTGTTTAATTGTGAAGGAACAGGCCTGTTTTGGAAGAAAATGCCCAAGAGGACCTTCATTACTCATTACTCTATCTTCCAGATGCCTGCAACTCTTCAATAAAGGTAAGTAAATGTATATATATATACAGTGGTACCTCGACTTACGATGGTCCCCAAACTCACCCTTTTATGTAAGTTTATTTTTTTAAATGCTTTTGTAAGTGTAATTTTGGGGGTCTAAAAGGACTAGTCTATTTTACAACATTTCTTAAGGAGATAAATTCGTTTGGTAATGGCACTTGAACAGCATTCTGGAATGAAAAAATATCGTAAGTCGAGGTACCACTGTATATTGTTTTTAATTATTTTATATGTGAATATTTTTTTGTGGAACGGATTAATTGTATTTACATTATTTCTTATGGGAAATAATGGTTCGAATTTCGAAAACTTCGTGTTAAGTACTAGCTCCTGGAACGGATTAATTACGATACTCGGGGGTCCACTGTATAAGTATAATTGAGTATTTAAGCAATGAAATTTGAACATAACAATTTTGAAGCATTGCAGTTTTGTAATAGGTCAACATAATCAATTTATTATTTGTAGTAATGAAATTTATTAAGTCAGATTAAACAAATCAAATCAGTTATTTGTATTGCAATGACAGTTTATATAGTCATTAGATGAGTTACAAGAAGTACAAGAGTACAAAAGAATGGATTATTTTATTTGGTAATGCTATAGAAACAAAGTTAGATAAGGTTGCATTAATTATAACTGGTTTATACATTTATGAGATATAAGTTTCAACATTTGCATTAGATTAAGTTTGAGAAAATTATTGTTCTTTGAGCAATTATGTAAGGGGTTTTGAGGCTAAGGGAGTAACAGTGAATAATGGTATTTTGAGGCTGTGGAGAGTGATTTATTAACTTTGTAGGTAATGTTAAGTATTGTTTATTTAGTTTTGGGTGAAGAACATTCACACTTATTCTTGTGCCTACTACATACATAGAACTCTACACTCAAATATAAACCCTCCACTCAAAATTCTCCTCACCAACTTTAACAGGACCCATGACCATAACACAGATCACAGATCACTTTTTGATATACCCCGAGTCCATATCACCCTGTGTAAAAACTCTATTCACATAAAGGGCCCCAAAATCTGGAATTCATTACCAGAAAATATTAAAACAACCTGGCCTAAACATCAATTTAAGACTCTAACATCAATTTAAGACCCTAACTAAATACTCATACTGTAAACTACTTTCAACAATGCTCAGTGTTATTTACCCATAATATAATTGTGGAGTAATGTGCTCCTACGATAATGTACTGTAAAGCTTGCTACTTAGCTTATTGATGAATCCAAGATGTCGCAGCCGTCCCCAACACCTACAGAGGATATATCTATGGCCTCATTCTCCACTGGGCTGTATGGTAAAAAATTACATGTGGTTATACAATATATTGCCCCAAAGGAGCGTATGTTCATATTTCAGTCTTTGATGGACTGAAAGGCGGTTTACTCACTTGTTTGGACTTAAAAGTCCACGCATAACCGCCGTCAATAGGTAAATTTTGATGCTCTTGAAATACAAGAACTGCGCAGTCCCCTGCCTGACAAGAACATAAAAACATACCTTGCTCTTGTAACGTGAGCGATGGTGTTGGCACCACCATATACGGCGGAAATGCTGTCTTGATTGTAGAATGCCGCTGATGAGTCACCGTCTTGTTTCGATGGAATTCACTTGCGGTTGTCTCTACGTTTGTCTTTTTGCAGTAATAAGAAGCTGCGCACACTTCTGAATATACCGCGATTTTATTCACTAAACGTGCTGGAACAGAGTTCTTATCCGATTTCCCGACGTTAGTGGAGATTAAATTAGCGTACCGATGTCTACGACTAATGTCTTTGTTGAGTTACGTCGCCTCATGCCGTATGACCCCTCACGTCGTATGACCTCTTCGGAGCCCGTATTCAATCTAACCCCTTGTTGTGCCTCGTGGCTCTGCGGGGCCTGGCATGCTGAGATCAGCACAATTTCAACAATTGCTACATGCTGCTACAAGTGGCAATTAAAATGTTTGTGTTCTCTAAATTTCAATCACTGGAACACATGATTATAATTTTCAAGTGTAGAAACTAATACAACAGTTTACTGTAATCTTCCTGTTACGGCAAAGAGTTACATTTATCTCAAATGTCTATTAACCATTTCAGGGTCCAAGGGGGGTCTCCGAAACTCGTTCTCAGGGTCCAAGAATTTAAAAAAAAAAAATATTTTTTCTTATGAAATGATAGAGAATCTTTTTTCGATCATAACGCCACAAAAATTATGAAATTTGATCGAAAACTAACAGAATTATGCTTTCGCGAAGTTAGCGGTAGCCATGACACTTACGCATCGGCGATTTCCCCCACTTTGAGCCCTATTTTCGGCAAATTCCAATGTTTCAGTCAACTAAAATTATAGCTATTTCGCTAGAACTCCATTTCGTCTATCGATTGAGTACAAGAAACTGCCTATTTACCAATTACAACTACCCAAAATAGTGGTCAGAAAATGGCAATTTGGCCAATTTCACACAAATTTCAAATGATGCCAATTTCAAAATAGGGTCCAGAATAAACAAGGCAGACATTCCTGGCACTAAAATAACGTCTTCTCTGTTCATTAGTCACGTTTCCAGGTCCCTCTTACATTACTTTTGCTTTTCATTTTGAATTTTTATTCTCACAAAAAAATGGAAGATTTACTGTTATGTATACAACTGCATCATTGTAAAAATGGTATAAATAATGTTTGAGCACTTGTGCATGAATATTAGACTCGCCAGTTGATGTGTATTGGATGTATGGTGTGATTTGTTTACTCTTGAACATCGTCAAAAATCGAACATTTTCACTACTTTGAGCTCAATTTCAAGGTACTTGTCGTTGTCAAACCAATCAAAATCATCTCAATTTCTGTAATATATCTTCCAATCTATCAAATGAGACCAAGAAAACGAGAATACATCAATAAATACCATACGAAAATAGACTGCAAAGTCACTGTTTTAAATAAAAAACACAGTCAGTTTTTTTTTTCCTCATTATGCACTGTGTGGTGCAGGAATTTTTTTATACTGTGCACACTGACCGCACAGACCCATTCTATCACATCTAGGCCTAACAGCCTGTTTCTGCTTGATTTGAGGGCGCTAGAGTTTAGGCGTACTAGTACGTCAATAACCCCAGGGCGTAAGCCGTACTAGTACGTCAATAACCCTGAAAGGGTTAACTCACATACACACTCGCTGCTACTTGGTCAGACCACGTGATACACTGTGGTCAGTACATATGGTCTGTGTTAATTTGTTTATGCACCCAGACTCGCCTCGTCTGGCCCCTTCCTAAGGGCGGAAAGGGTGAGGGCCCTTAACAAGGGTAGTAAGGGCGCATACCCCCCTCCTTTGGAGAATTTTCTCCACAATAATTGCAATATTTACTATTGATATAACCATCTTACAAAACACTTTGTCAAAATGTAAAATCCTCAGATTGTAATTTGAGTAAACTTATTATCTGCTATAAACATAAGCTATGTTTAACCCTTTCAGGGTCCAAGGCCCCTCTTCGAAACTCGTTCTCAGGGTCCATGAATTAAAAAAAAAAAATTCTTTTTTTTTCTTATGAAATTATAGTTTTTTTTTCTATATCTAATAGGCTAAAAAATACATTTTTGCGATCAATATTTACCGAGATATAGAGGATTAAAGTTGATCAAAATGGAACTGGTGACGGCAACATCGCTGACTGCCGGTCACCCGATAATAGTTTTTTTGTTTCTTGAAGTTGTTTTCTGATTGATTTTTTTTTTTCCAAATAACTTTTATGGCCTGTGAGACCAATATAAGTGCTGTTATTCAAATATTCACTCTCAATTATTACACAATAATCACATAAAGTTTGTTATCACTATTTTGTTTACACAATGTATTTACAAATTTTTACAATAACACATATTATTTATTTCTATTGTTCAATCATATATATATACATACATAGAGTCACTGGACATGTTTCTAGAAGTTCTGCAGCCTGTGGAAGTCTCTGAAACATGGCTCCATGCAGAGTGGTGTTTTACATTCCACACACACAAAACGAGTGTCTCTGCGTTGTTGTGGGCGTTTTTTTGGTATGTGCACAGACAAAACACCTCTTCTGAGCCTTTTTCTTGCAAGCAGTAGCAGGTAGTTTTGTTAGGAAGTGATCACCAGGCCTCAGACGAGAAACGTCGTCGTAAGCTTCTCTCCTTTTATATGTGCGGGTTGTGTGTGTATTGTTCCAGTCACGGTATTGTGCCTTTTTGTTATTTATTTGTAGGTGTTGATGACTTGGTGTTGGGTGGGTTTCTATTGCAGGTGTTGTTCCTTGGTACTTGAATATTATTTGTCTGATGACAGACAAACAAAATTCGCCATATGGTGGTTTGATTGTGGTCTTCAACTTATAAATATTATAAGCATTGAGCATGGTAATGTCCAGAGTGTGAAAAAAGAGTTTTATGCACCACTTGTAACTCTTGCAAACACAATCTGCAAACCCAATCTGCATGTCACATTTGTCCACTAAGCGCATATTGAGGGTGTAGGCCATCACAGCTGCAGGTTTTAGAATGGGTTCATTGGTCTCTCTACTCACCCTGCCAGTGTCTGTCATTTCATTAGGGTGAATTGATGACAACAGTGTGACATCTCGTTTGTCATGCTACCGAAATGCCATGATGTCATTGGCAGCAAACACCTGCACCTGACCTCTACGAGTGCCTGCATTGAACCTAGGCATATGCTTACGATTTGCACGCACTTTACCGCACACATCTGTCAAGTTCACTCTCAAAAAATCACTGAGGGAGGGGCTTGTGTACCAGTTATCAGTATATAATATATGCCCCTTACCAAGATATGGTTCCATCATTGTTCTAACCACATCACCAGAGATACCCAATAACTTCCTGGTATCTTGCAATGTATAACTTCCAGTGTACACAATAATATCCAATACAATACCACTGTAGCAATCACAAAGCACAAACAACTTTATACCAAAGCGTTTCCTCTTGCTTGGTATATACTGCTTGAACGACAGTCTACCTTTGAACTGAATCAGTGACTCGTCAATAACAAGCTTCCTGAAGTGATAAAAATGCATATTGAATTTCTCTTTCAAATACAGAAACACATTTCTAATCTTATATAACCTGTCATTTCTGTCAGGCCTGGTTTTGTCTGAGAAGTGGAGCATCCGTAACAGTAGCACAAATCGATTCACTGATATTATATCACTGAAACCTGGTGTTGCAATCAGGTGGTCTATTGACCAGTATGATTTGACACTGTGCTTATACACATGTGGCATAGGCATTATTGTGGCAAAGAAAAGATACATCTCAGCCACAGTTGTCTCTTTCCACCTGTTGAGGCATGATGTTGGTGAAAGTATGTACAGTGGTACCCCGACTTACGATATTTTTTCATTCCAGAATGCTGTTCAAGTGCCATTACCAAACGAATTTATCCCCATAAGGAATGATGTAAAATAGACTAGTCCTTTTAGACCCCCAAAATTACACTTACAAAAGCATTTAAAAAAATAAACTTACATAAAAGGGTGAGTTTGGTGACCATCGTAAGTCGGGGTACCACTGTACAGGGGACCCCCGAGTTTCGTAAACCCCGGAAATCGTACATTTATGTAAGTATAATATTGTAAGTGCTTGTGGAAAAGTATTTTTGGGGGTCTGAAATAGATTAACCTACGTGACATTTTTCCTTAAGGGAGTAAATTCATTCGGTAATGGCACTTGAGCAGACTTCAGGAGTGAGGTTTTTACGAAACTCGGGGGTCCACTGTATTGTGTTTGCCATGGTGTACTCGAAGTATCTGTTGCTTTCCCTGATAATAATATCCATTAGAGGTTCATCAAAGAATAATTCAAAGCATTCCAGTTCAGTGGCATTGTTCCCAAGTGGACAAGATGGCCATATTCCACATTGACTTTCATCAAACTGATGGGGACTGGGAATAATATTGTCAGCTTCCTGCCAATCCCAGGTGCGGTCTGCTGGTGGGTACTGGATCAGGTGGTTGTGGGGGTTGTGGAAGTGGAGGTTGTGGTTGTGGGGGTTGGTGGGTGGGTGAGGGTTGGCTTTGTTGTAGCTGAGCTGACTCAGCGGCGTCGGTGCCAGCATGGTCCACTGCTGGTGCCTCGCGCCTGGCACCACCACCACTACCACTACCAGATGCTTGCACAGTTCTCATCCCAATTGCAACACTATCATTGTCATTTTCACTATCACTTCCTGTTGTACGCCCACAGGATGTACTCCGAGATGTACATACCACGTTGAACGCACCGCTTCTCGTCCGATCAGCGAAGTTAAGCAACGTTGGGTTTGGTTAGTACTTGGATGGGTGACCGCCTGGGAACACCAAATGCTGTTGGCATTAATCTTTGACGAGCCTGGCCCATGGCCCGGCTCAGAGAGTAGATACTCTCGAAACTCTTCAAAGGTATATCCCCTTGGAACAGCATATGGCACGCTACCAGAGCGCATATACCGTCGTATATACTGACGCTTCACTGGAGAATATTCTGCTCCACTCTCGCTACTGGAACTGTTTTGAAGAGCTTTAAGTTCATATTCACTATCACTCTCATCACCATTGCTCACATCAGAGTCCGGGATATGAGTAAATAACAGTTTCCTCTTTCGTTCTGGTACAGTTGAGCATGAACAAGATGCCACAGCACCGGAGGTGGAAGGCTGAGGGTCGTCTGGGTTTTCCTCAATATTACCGGTACAGTGGACCCCCGCTATTCGAACGGCTCGGCAGTCGAACAAATCGTCATTAGAACAAGAAAATCGATATCGTCATGCGAACAAAATATCACGATTTGAACAAGTGTGTCCATCACCTGTCCGCCCAGGCGCTTGGAGAGCCAGTCCCTCGTTGTTTACACTCGAGAGAACAATACCCTGCACGCTCATCCAGACATTTCACACTTAATTATAATTGTTTGGAGTTTGTTCATTAAGTGTGAGGCAGTGGTGGTAGAGGCAGTGGTGAGAGGCAGTGGTGAGAGGCAGTGGTAGAGGCAGTGGTAGAGGCAGTGGTGAGAGGCAGTGGTGGTTGAGGCAGTGGTGGTAGAGGCAGTGGTGAGAGGCAGTGGTAGTAGAGGCAGTGGTGGTAGAGGCAGTGGTGGTGAGAGGCAGTGGTGGTGAGAGGCAGTGGTGAGAGGCAGTGGTGGTAGAGGCAGTGGTGGTTGAGGCAGTGGTGAGAGGCAGTGGTGGTTGAGGCAGTGGTGAGAGGCAGTGGTGAGAGGCAGTGGTGGTAGAGGCAGTGGTGAGAGGCAGTGGTGAGAGGCAGTGGTGGTTGAGGCAGTGGTGAGAGGCAGTGGTGGTAGAGGCAGTGGTGAGTATACAAGATTAAATGAAGGTTCGGGAGGGAGTTTTGTAAACAAACCAGTTGTTGTTGCTGTTACCAGCCTGCCACGTACGATTTCTGTTCACTACTTGAAGCTGACTGGAAGTGATCTAATGCAGATAGCATTACAAACTCCGTTTTCTCTTATACTAGCACATCTGAAGGAGGAAAGAATGGGAAGATGTTTTCATAGCTGAACCGAGTATGCCCGCCACCACATTCGTAATGACATACATATTTTATTCATTCTAGAGTGTATATCAGGTTTTTATGTTATTTATATTGTTTATTATGTCATATTAGATGAATTGTGATAGATAAATAAGCTGTCGAGTTGATAATAGCTTCACAGTGAAGTACTATTTTGTCATGCCTCCTGACAGCAGGAACGGATTAATTGTATTTCCATTATTTCTTATGGGAAAAATTAAATCGCCTTTCGAACATTTCACGTTAAGAACAAGCTCCTGGAACGGATTAAATTCGAATGGCGAGGGTCCACTGTATTATGGTCATTAGTTTCGGTCACAACCTCCTCAAAACCTTGAAACTCATCATCACTGACACTCCCATCAGTGTTAGAACTGTCACTGGGGAACCAAAGTGTCCCAATTCGCCGAGGAGTAAGGTGTTTCTTGGGTGCGAGGCATGGTGGACAAGGTGTACTAACATGGCGTTCCCACAATGCACCACTGGCTCCTCGATTTTTTCCTACTGCGCACACTGACCACGCAGACCCATTCTCTCACCACTAGGCCTACCAGCCATTTCACGCTTAATTTGAAGGCACTAGAATTTATGGGTACTAGTACGTCAATAACCCCAGCGCGTAAGCCGTACTAGTACGACCTTAACCCTGAAAGGGTTAACTATAACAAAATTATCAATTTCTCTAGTATTAAGTAGTCTATAAGTCTTGATTAAGTCTGCCCATAATGCCATGGCATGATAGTGGCTCTCTTTGCACTTTAATTCTATATTGTAATTACAAAATCTATATGTAAACTTGCAATGAAATAAAATATTATTATTATTAATATTATTATTAATTTTTTTCAGCAGAGTTTTGAATTGATGTACAGACAGGGTTTCTTTGGTAATCACAGGTAATGAATTCCAAATTTTTGGGCCTTTAATGTGCATTGAGTTTTTGCATAGTATGAGATGGACCCGGGGAAAATCGAAGAGTGATCTGTGCCTTGTGTTATGGTCATGTGTCCTGTTAAGGTTGTTAAGGAGAAGTTTGAGTGGTGGGTTTATATTTGAGTTTAGTGTTCTATGTATGTAGTAGGCACAGTAAAAAGTATGGATGTCTTGTATGGTGAGTAAGTTTAGACTTGAATATTGGTGGAGTATGTTGTCTGGAGTGGGAATTTATTATCATTCTGACTGCAGCCTTTTGTTGTTATTAATGGTCTGAGATGAGTTATTGTTGAGCCCCATGTGCAGATTCCGTAGGTGAGATAGGGGTAAATGAGTGAGTGATACAGGGTTAGGAGAGCTGGTTGTGGAACATAGTACCTTATCTTGGATAGTATTCCTACGATCATGGAGACTTTCTTGGAAATTTGCTGTATACAGTGGACCCCCGGTTTTCGTGATTTTTTCGTTCCAGAATGCTGTTCAAGTGCCATTACCAAACAAATTTATTCCCATAAGGAATAATGTAAAGTAGACTAGTTCTTTTAGACCCCCAAAAATACACTTACAAAAGCATTTAAAAAAATACACTTACATACAAGGGCGAGTTTGGAGCATCACGAACACCGGGGGTCCACTGTATGTGTCTGAAATTTGAGGCCACTTTCAAGATGGATTCCTAAGAATTTTCTCTCAGTGAGTTTTGTGACAAGTGATCCGTTTATCATTATGTTAAGTGGAACATTTGTAGCTCTGTTCCCAAACTGAATGAAATAGGTTTTGTCTACATTGAGAGTAAGCTTGTTAGTCATCATCCAGGTAGATATTTTCTGTAATTCAGCATTTACAGTGTTGGCTAGTATGACTGGGCTTGGGTGAGAGAAGACATGTAGTGTCATCTGCAAATATTATGGGTTTGAGCAGTTGAGATGCATTTGGTAGGTCGTTTATGTAAATGAGAAAGAGAAGTGGGCCAACAACACTTTCCTGTGGGACACCAACTGTAATTGTTTGTGTGGAAGAGTTAGCTCCATTTGTGTACACGTATTGGCTTCTGTTGCTAAGGGTATGGCTTTAGGTAGTTGAGGGAATGCCCTCTTATACCATAGTGTGATAATTTTACATGTAACAGATCATGGTCAACTGTATAAAAAGCTTTACATAAATCAGTGAAGATTCCCAGTGGGATTTCTTTTTTCTCGAGAGCAGTGTATATTATTTCTAGCATGTGTATAATAGCATCATTTGTGTTTTTATTACTCTTTGTGTTCTATTAGTCAGGAAGGTATAGATCCATCTACCAACTTTTCCTGTTATTCCTTTATCATGCATTTTGCGTGCTATTACACCATGGTCACACTTGTCGAAAGCTTTTGCAAAGTCTGTGTATACTACATCTCTATTTTGTTTATCCTCAACAACAGTTTTAGCCCAATGTTAACACAGTTCCTTAATTTCTGCTTCCCTCCTTTGAAGAAGGAATTTCCTCAACCACTTCTTGCTGCTCCTTGTGCAGGTCTTAAAGTTCTTCTGTGGTGAGCTCATTCTTGTGATCATCCACCAACTCCTCTACATCCTAATCATCTATTTCCAAACCTATGGACTGGCCCAGAGAAACAGTATCCTTCACTACAGGCTCTGCCTCAAAGCCTTCAAAATTTCAGACTGACACAGTTTAGCCACAATTTCTTCCAGGCAGAGTTCACTGTCCTGAAAGAAACTTTTCCCCAGGCTTTTTCTATTATCCTTAAACACTGGAGGATATTAAAATGTTTTTTCCAAAATTCCCTAAAGGTAAGCTCTTTTAAACAGTGCTTTTGTGTAAACTTTCTTAAAATTGGAAATTACCTGCTGGTCCGTTGGTTAGATAAGAGGAGTGATGTTAGGGGGCAAGAACTTCACTTTATTGAAGCTGCATTCATCTGTCAAATTTTCCTCCAAGCCTGGAGGGTGAACAGAAGGACTGTCCATTGTCAGATGTACCCTTAACCCTTTCAAGGTCCAGACCCCTGATCAGAAACTTGTCCACGGGTTCCAAGAATTTAAAAAAAAAATTTTTTTAATGTTTTCTTATGAAATGATAGAGAACCTTTTTCTGAAACTAATATAGAAAGTATGAAATTTGGTGGAAAATTGATGAAATTATGCTATCGCGAATTTTGTTGTGTCAGCGATATTTATGTCCTATTTTAGGCCAATTACATTGTTCAAATTAACCAAATTTGTTGCTATTTTGATAGCATGCCTTCCACTTTATCAGTTGAGCATAAGAAACCACCATTTCACCTATTTCAACTACCCAATAAAATGATCAGAAATGGTACAGTGGACCCCCGAGTAACGTAAAAACTTCATTCCAGAAGCCTGCTCAAGTGCCATTACGGAACGAATTTACTCCCTTAAGGAATAATGTCACGTAGGTTAGTCTATTTCAGACCCCCAAAAATACACTTCAACAAGCACTTACAATATTATACTGTACTTACATAATTGTATGATTTCCGGGGTGTTCGTTACTCGGGGGTCCACTGTAATTTGGCCAATATCACACAAGCTCACATTGAGCCAGTAATTTTTTTTTATTTTTTTTATTAACACATCGGCCAATTCCCACCAAGGCAGGGTGGCCCGAAAAAGAAAAACTTTCATCATCATTCACTCCGTCACTGTCTTGCCAGAGGGGTGCTTTACACTACAGTTATAAATCTACAACATTAACACCCCCCCCTTCAGAGTGCAGACACTGTACTTCCCATCTCCAGGACTCAAGTCCGGCCTGCCGGTTTCCCTGATTCCCTTCATAAATGTTACTTTGCTCACACTCCAACAGCACGTCAAGTATTAAAAACCATTTGTCTCCATTCACTCCTATCAATTACGCTCACACATGCTTGCTGGAAGTCCAAGCCCCTCGCACACAAAACCTCCTTTACCACCTCCCTCCAGCCTTTCCTAGGCCGACCCCAACCCCGCCTTCCCTCCACTACAGATTTATACACTCTCGAAATCATTCTGTATCGTTCCATTCTCTCTACATGTCCGAACCACCTCAACAACCCCTCCTCAGCTCTCTGGATAATAGTTTTGGTAATCTCGCACCTCCTCCTAATTTCCAAACTCCGAATTCTCTGCATTATATTCACACCACACATTGACCTCAGACATGACATCTCCACTGCCTCCAGCCTTCTCCTCGTTGCAACATTCATCACCCATGCTTCACACCCATATAAGAGTGTTGGTATAACTATACTCTCATACATTCCCCTGTTTACTTCCATGGACAAAGTTCTTTGTCTCCACAGACTCCGAAGTGCTCCACTCACCCTTTTCCCCTCATCAATTCTATGATTCACCTCATCCTTCATAGACCCATCTGCTGACATGTCCACTCCCAAATATCTGAATACATTCACCTCCTCCATACTCTCTCCCTCCAATCTGATATCCAATCTTTCGTCACCTAATCTTTTTGTTATCCTCATCACCTTACTCTTTCCTATATTCACCTTCAATTTTCTTCTTTTACACACCCTACCAAATTCATCCACCAACCTCTGCAACTTCTCTTCAGAATCTCCCAAAAGCACAGTGTCATCAGCAAAAAGCAACTGTGACACCTCCCACTTTGTATTTGATTCTTTATCTTTTAACCCCACACCTCTTGCCAAGACCCTCGCATTCACTTCTCTTACAACCCCATCTATAAATATATTGAACAACCATGGTGACATCACACATCCTTGTCTAAGGCCCACTTTTACTGGGAAATAGTCCCCCTCCCTCCTACACACACTAACCTGAGCCTCACTATCCTCATAAAAACTCTTCACTGCTTTCAGTAACCTACCTCCTATTCCATACACCTGCAACATCTGCCACATTGCCCCCCTATCCACCCTATCATACGCCTTTTCCAAATCCATAAATGCCACAAAAACCTCTTTACCCTTATCCAAATACTGTTCACCTATACGTTTCACTGTAAACACTTGGTCTACACACCCCCTACCTTTCCTAAAGCCCCCTTGTTCATCTGCTATCCTGCTTTCTGTCTTACTCTTAATTCTTTCATTAATAACTCTACCATACACTTTACCAGTTACACTCAACAGACTTATTCCTCTATAATTTTTGCACTCTCTTTTGTCCCCTCTGCCTTTATACAAAGGAACAATACACGCTCTCTGCCAATCCCTAGGTACCTTACCCTCTTCCATACATTTATTAAATTATAGCACCAACCACTCCAAAACTATATCCCCACCTGCTTTTTACATTTCTATCTTTATCCCATCAATCCCAGCTGCCTTACCCCCTTTCATTCTACCCACTGCCTCACGAACTTTCCCCACACTCACAACTGGCTCTTCCACACTCCTACAAGATGTTATTCCTCCTTGCCCTATACACGAAATCACAGCTTCCCTGTCTTCATCAACATTTAACAACTCCTCAAAATATTCCCTCCATCTTCCCGATACCTCTAACTCTCCATTTAATAACTCTCCTCTCCTATTTTTAACTGTCAAATCCATTTGTTCCCTAGGCTTCCTCAACTTATTAATCTCACTCCAAAACTTTTTCTTATTTTCAACAAAATTTCTTGATAACATCTCACCCACTCTCTCATTTGCTCTCTTTTTACATTGCTTCACCACTCTCTTAACCTCTCTTTTTCTCTCCATATACTCTTCCCTCCTTGCATCACTTCTACTTTGTAAAAACCTCTCATATGCTAACTTTTTCTCCCTTACTACTCTCTTTACATCATCATTGCACCAATCGCTCTTCTTTCCTCCCGCACCCACTCGCCTGTAACCACAAACTTCTGCTGAACACTCTAACACTACATTTTTAAATCTACCCCATACATCTTCGACCCCATTGCCTACACTCTCACTAGCCCATCTATCCTCCAATAGTTGTTTGTATCTTACCCTAACTGCCTCCTCTTTTAGTTTATAAACCTTCACCTCTCTCTTACTTACTGCTTCTATTTTCCTTATATCCCATCTACCTTTTACTCCCACTGTAGCTATAACTAAAAAATGATCTGATATATCTGTGGCCCCTCTATAAACATATACATCCTGAAGTCTACTCAACAGTCTTTTATCTACCAATATGTAGTCCAACAAACTACTGTCATTACGCCCTACATCATATCTTGTATACTTATTTATCCTCTTCTTAAAATATGTATTACCTATAACTAAACCCCTTTCTATACAAAGTTCAATCAAAGGGCTCCCATTATCATTTACACCTGGCACCCCAAACTTACCTACCACACCCTCTCTAAATGTTTCTCCTACTTTAGCATTTAGGTCCCCTACCACAATTACTCTCTCACTTGGTTCAAAAGTTCCTATACATTCGCTTAACATCTCCCAAAATCTCTCTCTCTCCTCTACACTCCTCTCTTCTCCAGGTGCATACACACTTATTATAACCC
Source organism: Cherax destructor (assembly GCA_009830355.1). Lineage (NCBI taxonomy): Eukaryota > Metazoa > Arthropoda > Malacostraca > Decapoda > Parastacidae > Cherax > Cherax destructor. The sequence goes on from WNWK01021606.1 coordinate 20,922, forward strand.
ACTTTTCTCATCCAACCCTTATTTTAATCCACATAATCCTTGAATTTACACATTTATATTCCCTCTTCTCCTTCCATAACTGATCCTTCAACATTATTGCTACCCCTTCCTTAGCTCTAACTCTCTCAGATACTCCTGACTTAATCCCATTTATTTCTCCCCACTGAAACTCGCTTACTCCCCTTCAGCTTTGTTTCACTTAGGGCCAGGACATCCAACTTCTTTTCATTCATAACATCAGCAATCATCTCTTTCTTATCATCCGCACTACATCCACGCACATTCAAACAACCCAGTTTTATAAAGTTTCTCTTCTTCTCTTTTATAGTAAATGTGTACAGGAGAAAGGGTTACTAGCCCATTGCTCCCGGCATTTTAGTTGCCTCATACGACACGCATGGCTTATGGAGGAAAGATTCTTTTCCACTTCCCCATGGACAATAGAGAAAATAAAAAGAACAAGAGCTATTAAGAAAAAAAAGAAAAACCTAGATGTGTGTATGGATATATATGCATGTGCATGCCTGTGTAGTGTGACCTAAAGTGTAAGTAGAAGTACAGTAGAACGTCATTTAGCACGATAGTTACGTTCCTGAAAAAGTCGTGTTAGATAATTTCGTGTTAAATAATTAAAAGAACTAATGGGAAAAATAGGGTTACGTTCCTGGGAGTCCCCAAAAAGCCAAACAAGTTTTTTTAGACCAACAGATCTTACAAAAATAAAAGTGAATATGTAATTGTAGTTCATTATCGTGATGTATTATGTTGTTTTTACTGCTTAAGACTACAAATGTAATAGAAATAATAGTATTTACCTTAAATTGTGGGTGCTGGTGTTTGTGGATGATTGTGAAGAGAGTGGAGAGTTATGCTGTGGCCCTACTGGGCTGAGGTGGATAGTAGAAGTTCTTGAACTGAAGTCGATGGTTGAACTGAGTGTCTAACTTTAAGTCAGTCAAGTCAGTCAGTAAGTCAGTCATTCAGTAAGTCAGTCAAGCCATTCAGTAAGTCAGTCAAGCCATTCAGTAAGTCAGTCAAGCCATTCAGTAAGTCAGTCAAGTCATTCAGTAAGTCAGTCAAGTCATTCAGTAAGTCAGTCAAGTCATTCAGTAAGTCAGTCAAGTCATTCAGTAGTCAGCTTCGTAAGCGTCAAGTCATTCAGTAAGTCAGTCAAGTCATTCAGTAAGTCAGTCAAGTCATTCAGTAAGTCAGTCAAGTCATTCAGTAAGTCAGTCAGTCATTCAGTCAGTCAAGTCATTCAGTCAGTCAAGTCATTCAGTCAGTCAAGTAAGTCATTCAGTCAGTCAAGTAAGTCATTCAGTCAGTCAAGTCATTCAGTCAGTCGGTCAGTCAGTCAAGTCAGTCAGTCAGTCAGGTGAAGCGATCCTTTGCTGTCTTGAAGCCTGGTGCACTTTTCTCTTGCTGACTGATATAAGTTCGTGTTGGCATTTTCTTCCAGAAAACACTTGTCTCGTCAGCACTAAACACTTGATGTGGCTCATAGCCACCCGTAGTAGGACCCCCACTGACTCAATGGTTTAACTCACTGCGGGCGACCACGTGCTCAAAATTTTTCCCCTCCTGCCGAACCGTGTAATATCATCTTTACGTCGTGTAAGATGATAATGTGTTGCAAATCTTAAATCGTGCAATACCGGTAACGTGCAACATAATCTCGTGCTAAATGGCGTTCTACTGTAGCTAGATATACCTGTTATCCAGCGTGTTTATGAGACAGAAAAAAGACACCAGCAATCCTACCATCATGTAAAACAGTTTCAGGTTTCTGTTTCACAGTCACCTGTCAGGACGGTAGTACCTCCCTGGGTGGTTGCTGTCTACCAACCTACTACCTAGGTTGGTAGACAGTAAAGGTTGGTAGCCAGTAAAGCACCTAAATTACTGGGAATACCTTCAAGTCTTGAACATGTACAGTAGGGCCCCACTTATACTGCAGGTTAGGTTCCATGCTACTGCCGGAAAGCAGAACACCATTTTTTCCACTTATAAATGCATATAAATGCCAGATAACAAGTTTACACTATCATATATTAAGCTAGTAATAGAACTAGGCATTAAAAAACAATAAAAAGTAAAATACACACACGGTACACTCATTATTTACCTCAAAATATTTGTAGTCTTAATGTAAGGCAAAAGGTGTGTAGTATTTATTGTAAGAAGTCAGGTGTGGTAGGTATGGTAGCCCTCCTGGCCACCCCACCCACACATAATATACTGCGATGTTTAAAGTGCCCTAGAGTGATAAAATGTATATACAGTATGCTCATTACTTACCTTAAAATATTTGTAGTCTTAATGGTCTTAATGTAGGGTGAGAGGTGAAAAGTATTTATTTGTAGAAAGCCAGATGTGGGAGGTATGGCAGCTCTCCTGGCCATCCCACCCACACAGAGTACTATGTAAACAAATGAATGAATGCATCTGGTTATGGTTGATACACATTCATACAAACACCTTAAGTAAGTTTATTCAGGTACAGTGGTCCCTCGACTATCGGTCTTAATCCGTTCCAGGAGCTAGACCTCAACACGAAAAATTCGAAACTCGAAACCTTATTTCCCATAAGAAATAATGTAAATACAATTAATCCGTTCCAGACATCCAAAAATATTCACAAAAAACTAATTTTGTAAAGATTAACTATACTTTTTACATTCACAAAACAATTATAAATGTACTATATATAAAGTAGTATAATATTAAATTTATAATTAAACATTTAAAATAACATTTACTTACCTTTATTGAAGAGAGTTGCTGGCATCTGGAAGATAGGGAGGAGGACAGGGGAAGGGTGTTAGTGTTTGGAAGGGGAATCCCCCTCCAAAAGGACTTCAGGTAACAAGTCCCTCTCTGGGGTTACTTCCCTTCTTGGTCTTTTAATGCCACTAGGACCAGCTTGAGAGTCACTAGAACCCTGCCTCGAAAAATAACTGTCCAGAGCCCTCTGTTTCTGGCGCCTCTTTAACATTTTCCTGAAGTGCAACATGGCTCTGTCACTGAACTGGTTGCACAGATGGCTCATTTCAGCTTGTTCAGGGTGGTGTTTTTCAACAAATGTCTGCAACTCATTCCACTTTGTACACATGTCCTTAAGCACTGAAGAAGGCACCTCCTTCACTCCCTCTTCCTCCTCCTGTGAATCAATAGCCTCAACTCTGGTCTGATGCTGTTCCAGTTCCAGCTGTTGCAGCTCTTCAGTTGTTAGCTCTACCCTGTGCTCCTCCACCAACTCTTCCACATCCTCACCACTCAACTCCAGTCCCAGGCTGTTCCTCAATTCCACAATAGAGTCCACAACAGGCACAGGGTCGTCAGGGTCAGCCTCAAATCCTTCAAAATCCCTCATTTCAACACAATCCGGCCACAGTGGTCTCCAAGCAGAGTTCAAAGTCCTGGAAGTCACTCCCTCCCAAGCCTTACCTATAAGGCCTATGCAAATGAACGATATTGAAGTAATCTTTCCAGAACTCTCTTAGGGTCAATTCAGAGACTGAGGTTATGTCAAAGCACCTATGAAACATTGCTTTGGTGTACAGTTTTTTGAAGTTAGAAATGACCTGCTGGTCCATGGGCTGGATGAGAGGAGTGGTGTTAGGAAGCAAGAACTTCACTGTGATGAAACTGAAGTTGTCAGACAAATAGTCTTGCAAGTTGTGAGGATGAGCAGGAGCATTGTCCAGTACCGGGAGGCACTTGAGTCCCAATTTCTTTTCCAGGAGGTATTTCTTCACACTAGGGCCAAACACTCCAGTCAACCATTCCACGAAAATGTCCTTATTGACCCATGCCTTAGTGTGAGCCTTCCAATACACACAAATTATTCCTGTTAACATTGTGTTTCTTGAAGGCTCTGGGATTTTCGGCATGATACACCAGTAAAGGCTTCACTTTAAAATCACCACTGGCATTAGCACACATCATGAGAGTTAGCCTGTCTTTCATAGGCTTGTGTCCTGGCAGTGCCTTTTCCTCCTGAGTAATGAAGGTCCTCTTTGGCATTTTCTTCCAAAAGAGGCCTGTTTCATCACAATTAAACACTTGTTGGGGGAGGAATTCTTCAGCCTCTACATACCCCTTAAATTCACTCACAAACTTTTCAGCTGCACGTTTGTCTGAGCTGGCTGCCTCTCCATGCCTCACAACACTGTGTATGCCACTACATTTCTTAAACCTCTCAAACCACCCTCTGCTGGCTTTAAAATCACTCGCATCACCACTGGTTCCAGGCATTGTCTTGACAATATCTGTGTGCAACTGCCTTACCTTTTCACAAATTATCGCCGTGGAAATACTATCACCCGCTATCTGTTTTTCATTGATCCACACCACCAACAACTTCTCAACCTCATCCACTGTTTTCAATCTATTTTTCGTTAACATATCAACCCCTTTTGCAACATTAGCTTCCTTGATTTCTTTTCTCATTGCCAGGATAGAGGTGATAGTAGATTGGTTTTTGTTGTACATCCTGGCAAGCTCACTCACACTTACGCCACTCTCATATTTTTCTTCAGTTCGATGGTGTTCCTCACTCTCTTTACCACAGGGGTGCCACTAGGAAGCTTCTTTGGACCCATGGTGACTTATTTCACAGTGACAATCACTAAACCACCAATAAACACAACAAATGTATTGTGAATGTTTGAAAGAGCACGCTGGGTATTGTTCACTCAAGTGTAAACAACGCTTGACTGGCATCGCGCAAGCGCAAGCGCTGGCAGGCGGACAGGTCTGGTACAGACCGCTACACGAGTAAAAACCGCTACACAAGAAAAATATTGACCGAAAAAGGCAACCTTTACACGAAGAAACAGTTATTCGGACAGACCATTACTCGGGGGTCCACTATATTAGTACAGTGGACCCCCGGTTTACGTAGTGCTCCAAACTCGAACAATTATGTAAGTGTATTTTTGTAAGTGCATTTGTAAGTGTATTTTTGGGGGTCTAAAAGGACTAATCTAATTTACATTATTCCTTATGGGAACAAATTTGTTTGGTAACGGTACTTGAACAGCATTCTGGAACGAATTATTGACGTAAACCGGGGGTCCACTGTAATGTTCTATTATTTATTTACATACGTACAGTCACTGGACATGTTCCTAGAACTGCTGCAGTCTGTGAAAGTCTTTGAAAGAAGGTGTCATGTACAGTGGTGTCCTACTCATCTGCGGACCAGTATGATTTTATATTATGCTTATAGACATGAGGCATAAGCATTATTGTTGCAAAAAAAAAAAAAATACATTTCAGCCACATGTTGGTGTGATGTCCATTGTCTCCATTATTTTGTTCACTCTCATGACCTTTATTTCGATCACAGGTAATAAATGGAATGTGAGACCTGGTCGTAATGGGAATTGGAGCAAACAAACTCAGCAGTAGACTATAATGTATATTTTGCCTTCACCCCCTATATACAGGTATGTACAATATGATTTACGTAAAGCTTTTGATACAGTCGTCTATGATTTACTGCTCACAAAATTAACACACTATGGTTAAAGAGGGCACTCACTCAACTACCTAAAGACATACCTTAGTAACAGAATCCAATATATGTACACAAATGGAGCTAACTCTTCCACACAACAAATTACAGTCGGTGTGCCACAAGGAAATGTCCTAGGACCACTCCTCTTCCTCATTTACATCAATGACCTATCGAATGCATCACAACTACTCAAACCCATATTATTTGCAGATGACACTACATATGTCTTCTCTCACACAAACCCAGTCATACTGGCCAACACTGTTAATGCTGAATTACTGAAAATACAGTGGTACCTCGAGTTACGATGGTCCCCAAAATCGCCCTTTTATGTAAGTTTATTTTTTTAAATGCTTTTGTAGGTATATTTTTGGGGGTGTGAAAGGACTAGTCTATTTTACATTATTCCTTATGGGGATAAATTCGTTTGGTAATGGCACTTGAACAGCATTCTCGAACGAAAAAATATCGTAACTCGAGGTACCACTGTATCTACCTGGATGACGACTAATAAGCTTACTCTCAATACTGACAAAACCTATTTCATTCAGTTTGGAAACAGAGCTACAAATGTTCCACTTAACATAACGCTCAATGGGTCACCCATCACAAGACTCACAGAGGGAAAATTCCTAGGAATCCACCTTGACAGTAGCCTCAAATTCCAAACTCATATACAACAAATTTCCAAGAAAATCTCAAAGTCAGTAGGCATACTATCAAAGATACATTACTATGTGCATCAGTCAGCTCTCCTTGCACTGTATCATTCACTCATCTACCCTTATCTCAGCTATGGAATTTGTGCATGGGGATCAACAACATTAAATCACCTTAGACCACTCATTACCCAGCAATAGGCTGCAGTCAGAATGCTAACAAATTCCCACTCTAGACAGCATACTCCACCAATATTCAAAAGTCTAAAACTACTCACTGTAAAGAACATTTTCACTTATTCTTGTGCCTACTACATATATAGAACAGTGCTTTCAAACATAAACCCTCCACTCAAACTTCTCCTCACCAACCTTAACAGAACCCACGACCATAACACAAGACACAGATCACTTTTTGATATACCCCATGTCCATATCACCCTGTGTAAATATTCTATGCACATAAAGGGCCCCAAAATCTGGAATTCATTACCAGTAAATACTAAAATAATCTGGTCTGAACATCAATTTAAGACTCTTCTCAAAAACCACCTACTCATCCTAAACTAAATACTCTATACAGTGGACCCCCGAGTTACGTTCACCTCGGAAATCGTACAATTATGTAAGTGTAATATTGTAAGTGATTTTGTAAGTGTATTTTGGGGGGTCTGAAATGGACTAACCTACTTGACATTATTTCTTAAGCGAGAAAATTTGTTCGGTAATGGCACTTAAGCAGCCTTCTGGAATGAATTATGATCGTAACTCGGGGTCCACTGTACTCAATTCAACCAAAAAATCTCCCAATTACCTAAATCTTAAAACTTCAAAACTAGATTCCCGAAGTTCATACATTAATGAATACAGTGGACCCCGGGAAATCGAACATTCTTCATTCCAGAATGCTGTTCAAGTGCTGTTACCAAACGAATTTATTCCCATAAGGAATGATGTAAATTAGATTAGTCCATTTCAGACTCCCAAAAATACACCTATAAAAGCACTTACAATAATAGACTTACATAAAAGGGCGAGTTGGGAGTGTTCGATTTCCGAGGGTCCACTGTATTTGGATTGTAATTTGAGTAAACTTATTATCTGCTATAAATGAAAAACTAATGTTTACCTATAACAAACTTGATCAACTTCTCTAGTATTAAGTAGTCTATAAGCCATTAGATTTAGTCTGCCCATAATGCCATGGCATGATAGTGGCTCTCTTTGCACTGCAATTCATAATTGTAATTACAAAATCTTGATGTAAACTTGCAATGAAATAAAAATATTATATTATTATGGTTATTATTATTATTATTATAGATAGAATAGTAAGTGCACACCACAGTGACAGATGGCAAAGCAGAAGCCAGAGAGAGTGCACTGTATTGAATCATCAGGTAGGCAAGTCTGCCAATGCTTACCGCAAGTGAACCATGTTGCTTCAGCTTTGGCCGGCTTGCTTGTGATTGGTCAATGAACCAAGGTATTGATTTAACGACGGGTACCATATCAATCGTTAAACCCTTATCACCCTGTTCACTGGTTGGGAGGCAGCCTATATGGGAGTGTGACATAGGCCAAATAAATTGTAACATACTCTTTACATGCCACAACATTCATGAGTCTTCCATGTACAGGACAGATATTTTCTATAACTTCATATCTGACATAACCTACTTTCACTGGTGAGTCCCACCAACATGTGACAATGTCCTCAACTGGTGAGTCCCACCAACATGTGACAATTTCCTCAACTGGTGAGTCCCACCAACATGTGACAATTTCCTCAACTCATGAGTCCCACCAACATAGGCACATGTGACAATGTCCTCAACTGGTGAGTCCCACCAACATGTGACAATGTCCTCAACTGGTGAGTCCCACCAACATGTGACAATGTCCTCAAGTGGTGAGTCCCACCAACATGTGACAATGTCCTCAAGTGGTGAGCATCACTCCTCTGTATTATATTGAGGAAGTCTATTGTACAGGCAAAATATCTCTCTAATATAAATACCCAGGTGCTGAGCATGTCTTACTCATCTATGTACAGTGGTACCTCGGTTAACGATGGTCCCCAAACTCACCCTTTTATGTAAGTTTATTTTTTTAAATGCTTTTGTAAGTGTATTTTTGGGGGTCTAAAAGGACTAGTCTATTTTACATTATTCCTTATGGGGATAAATTCGTTTTGTAATGGCACTTGAACAGCATTCTGGAACGAAAAAATATCGTTAACCGAGGTACCACTGTATTTGGTTGAAAGCCAGATGAGAAAAAATGTAATTCATCTTTAACTTAATCACAATTATTAAATTTACAGTGTTGATTAACATTTTTTTTTTTTTTTTTTGCAGTTCATCATCTCAAGAGAAGAATTATAGTTAATATCTTGACTCAGTACTGGTGTAAGTGGTGGATATACTGCATAAATAGTCAGCAATAGTTTTGTTGACTACATTGTTGTGAATATACCCTGAATATTTTTGCTTGTATCATAAAGCTCACCTCGTTATATTATCAGTTACATCTACAACCTCAACAACCAGTGAACATAAGTTCACTTACTATAATACTGTACTTATATTAATATAGTACTGTACATGTATTATTAACATATTTTCCACTAAACTTTATTACTATTTAAAAGTTTCATAGCTTGTTTTATAAATATTTGGTTAGTGTCTTTATAAGACACAAGTATAGTCTTAATGAAGTGTGTAGATTTTCTTAGCAATATTTTTTATATTCTAAAAAATTAGTTATAGTTTTAACAATAATGCAGAATAACAATTTTAGTATATAAGACTATAAGCTTTAGTAACTGCATTAATTGACTGTTTGAAGAATATTGTAATGCATTGTTTCTGTTACTTTCTGTACTTCAAGTAATGACAGGATATTGTAATATATCATCTGTATTACCCTCTCTACTTCAAATATTTTATTGTATCATATTCCTTCCATCTTTCACATAATTAATAGATGCCTTTATTAACTTACTGATGCTATAGAAAATATTTTTTATTCTTTTATTTTCCTGCTTGTATTTCAGTTTTACATTTTACTTCCATTATTTAACTATGTTTGCCTCATATTAATCCTGTGTGCTGTTGTTAATGTTAACACTCATGTTGATGCTGTGTGATGTTGTTAATCAAACAAAAACTAACAGATAACAATATTACTTGGGAATGAAAATGTTCATTATTTGATTATTTATATTTATAAGAAGTTGAAAAGTGAATAAATGCAGTTAATAGATTACTGCAGTGAATTACTTATAGACATGTTCCACTTAATTGCTCATTACCAAATGTAAGTTTACATCAAGTCTTTACACACTAATTTCAAAAAGCACTTTCTATGCAATGTAAGTTGGGAAATATTTAATGTAAAATTTCATTTCATTTAAGTTTAAACATCATATAGTTTATGCAGTAAATAAGAAATAATAATGAGAACGTATGTATAATGAGTGTTTCTAAATTATTTTTCTCACAAATATTCCTTAGTTTAAAATTTTAAAAGACATGTAATATGTAAGAATTCAATAAGCAGAGAAACAATATCAGTATTCAGCATCTAAATGACTTCCCAGATAAATAACATGATGCAGTGCAAGAAAGTTCCTTCAGGTAAAAGCACACATCAGTGTTCATTGTGTTTAAAAAACTTTAAGCAAAAATCTTATCTAACACAGCACATGAGAGTTCATTCACAAGTAAAACCATATCAGTGTTCAGAGTGTTCAAAAAACTTTTCATTAAACTCAACTCTAATACAACACATGAGAGTACATTCACAAGAAAAACCATTTCAGTGTTCAGAATGTTTAAAAAGCTTTTCCGATAAATCAAGCCTAATACGACATGTGAGAATTCATTCACAAGAAAAACCATATCAGTGTTCAGAGTGTCTAAAAGACTTTATTCAAAAATCAGATCTAACAAGACACTTGAGAGTTCATTCACAAGAAAAACCATATCAGTGTTCAGAATGTCTAAAAGACTTTTCACAAAAAACACATCTAATGCAACACATGGGTGTCCATTCACAAGAAAAACCATATCAGTGTTCAGAGTGTTTAAAAGACTTCTCATGTAAACAAAATCTTACGAAACATGTGAGAATTCATTCACAAGAAAAACCATATCAGTGTGCAGAGTGTCTAAAAGGCTTTTCACATAAATCAAGTCTAACAAGACACATGAGAATTCATTCTCAAGAAAAACCATATTACTGTTCGGAGTGTTTAAAAAATTTTAGAGATAAATCAAATCTAATACAACACATGAGAGCTCACTTGCAAGAAAAACCATATCAGTGTGCAGAGTGTCAAAAAGGCTTTTCACATAAATCACATCTAATACAACACATTAGTGTCCATTCAAAAGAAAAACCATATCAGTGCTCAGAGTGTTTAAAAGACTTCTCATGTAAACAAAATCTTATAAAACACATGAGAGTTCATTTACAAGAAAAACCTTATCAATGTTCAGAGTGTCTAAAAGACTTTTCACATAAACCATCTCTTATACAACACATGAGAGTTCATTCACATAAAAAATCATTTCAATGTTCAGAGTGTCTAAAACGCTTTTCAAAAAAATCACATCTAATACAACACATGAGAGTTCATTCCCAAGAAAAGCCATATCAATGTTCTGAGTGTCAAAAAGACTTTAAACAGAAATCACATCTAGTACGGCACATGAATGTTGTTCATTCACAAGAAAAACATATCAGTGTTCAGAATGTCTAAAAGACTTTTCACAAAAATCACATCTTATTCAACACTTGAATATTCATTCAAGATAAAAATCCTATCAGTGTTCAGTGTCAAAGACTTTAAACAGAAATCACATCTAATACAAGACATGTTCACTCAGGATAAAAACCATATCAGTGTTTATTGTACCAAAAAGACTTTTCACAAAAATCACTGACAACACAATAGGTGTCAGGGGTCCGAGATTGTTCAACTGCCTCCCAGCATACATAAAGGAGATTAACAATAGACCCCTGGCTGTCTTCAAGAAGAAACTGGACAGGCACCTAAAGTCAGTATCTGACCAGCCTGGCTGTGGTTCGTATGTTGGTTTACGTACAACCAGCAGTAACAGCCTGGTTGATCAGGCCCAGATCCACTGCAAGTCTTGGTCACGTACCTGGCTATAGCGGCATTGACCCCCAAATTTTTCCCCAGGTATACTCCAGGTATTGTTAAAGATTTTTACAGAGCTTGTGTATAGGGTATGAGATCTGTTCAAACAGTTTGGAGGAAACACGAGGGCAAGATTTGTTAAACTTAAGCCCCACTCCTCACCTTCGCCCATTATTTGCTGCTAGCAAGTGAGTTCATAAACTGTGTTAATGCATGTACAAGCTAAAGGAGTCCAGGTATTAATATAAAGGCATGTTGTGAAATAACCACTGGGGATGGTACAGCCTCCTGCCGGCACAGTTATACCACTTTGCAGTGGCGGCTCGTCCATATGAGCTGCAGAGCTGCAGTATCCCCAGATGCTCACTGCCAGACATATGACTTCATCAACCTTACATTAAAATAATTTGCAACTGACAAATATATTACAGGAAAAATCTGTTGTATGTTGTTTTCAATGTACAGTGGTACCCCGAGTTTTGAACTTTCTTTGTTCCAGAAGGCTGTTCAAGTGCCGTTACCGAACAAATTTATTCCCATAAGGAATAATGTAAATTAGATTAGTCCGCTTCAGACCCCCAAAAATACACTAAAAGCACTTACAATAATAAACTTACATAATTTGTCGAGTTGGGAGCAGTTCGAAACTCGGGGTACTACTGTATTTAAGTTTTTTTGTTGAAACAAGATAAAAAGTGATTAAAAATAGAAGTTTGATGCAGTACTATATTATAGGTAATACTTACTGGTGGTGTTACATCTGGCAGCAAGGAGCTGCATTCGATGCAACACACACCCAGTTGCAATCGGTATGTTTACATTGTGAGTATGCGCATTGTAACGCGTGGCTGGTATTGGTGTTGGTAGCCATTTAAATTCTTTTCAGTAGCGTTAAATTTAACCCTTTGGGGGTCAACAAACCCCTGTGGTTTAGCGCTTCTATTTGATTATAATAATAATAATAATAATGGGGGTCAACAGGCATTCTCGGAAACACGTTCTTAGGGTCGAATTTTTTTTTGGAAAAAAAAAAATCTTATGAAATGATAGAGAATCTTTATCCGATCATAACAACACCAAAAGTATGAAATTTGAATGAAAACTTACGGAATTATGCTCTCGCGAAGTTATCGGTCTCGAAGATGTTTATGCATCGGCAATTTCGCCCACTTTGAGCCCTATTTTTGGCCAATTCTAATGTTCCAGTCCACTAAAATCATAGCTATTTCGCTAGAACTCCATTTCTTCTATTGATTGAGTACAAGAAACTGCCTATTTACCAATTTCAACTACCCAAAATAGTGGTCAGAAAATGGCAATTTGGCCAATTTCACACAAATTTCAGATGATGCCAATTTTAAAATAGGGTCCAGAATAACCAAGGCAGACATTCCAGGCACTAAAATAACATCTTCTCTGTTCATTAGTCACGTCTCCAGGCCCCTCTTACATTAGTTTTGCTTTCCATTTTGAATTTTTATTCTAACAAAAAAATAGAAGATTTACTGTTATGTATACAACTGCATCATTGTAAAATTGGTACGTATAAATAATATCAGCGCACTTGTGCAAGAATATTAG
>WNWK01021607.1:0-30000 GCA_009830355.1 Cherax destructor
CCTTGTTTGCCAGAACTAAGTCAAGCAGATTATTTCCCCTTGTAGGTTCTGTCACAAACTGCTTCAAAAAACAATCTTGAACTACTTCTAAGAAGTCGTTAGATTCTAAATTCCCAGTCAAAAAAATTCCAATCAATTTGACTAAAGTTGAAGTCACCCAGAATAACTACGTTATCGTGCATTGTGGCCTTAACAATTTCCTCCCATAGTAGTCTCCCTTGGTCCCTATCTAAGTTGGGGGACGGTATATCACACCTAAAATCAATTTTTCATGCCCCTCTGAAAATTCTATCCAGACAGACTCTGTATGTGTTATTTCAGACTTTATTCCCTTTTTTATGCAACAGTTCAAGCGATCTCGGACATACAGTGCCACTCCACCCCCCTTCCCGAAACTTCTGTCTACTTGGAACAATTTAAAACCCTGTATATGACATTCAGCAGGCATGTCCCTATTTTTCGTATTGAACCACGTCTCAGTTATGGCAAATACATCAATGTTACCTGCACTTGCAACTAATCTCAAATCGTCCATCTTATTCCTAGCACTACGACTATTTGTATAATACACTTTAAAGACCCTCCTTTCTCTTTACCCTTAGTGCTCCATTCTGTTTTCCACTATAAATGACTATAATTCCTTGTAGAAACGTCGTATTACATTGATTCTTGTACAATTGTGTTGCCAATGAGTTAAGCTATTTTTCTATATAATTAACTCGATTTTCATTATTTTTCGATATTTTTTCGTTCTCGCGCAGCAACTAGTCATACTGCCCCTAAGGCTTAGGGAGATCTTGAAGACTAGGAGACAATTTCTTCTCCATCAAGTAAGTTAACCTCCTTTTAGTTGTGCATGTAGGTGGGGAATTCACGCAGCTGCAGTTATTTGGAAATCTGTCCCATAAGCCACTTGAGAGTCTGAGAGTGTCGGTGTCAACAGTGCTTGCCAGGGGCAGCTTATAAGGAGGCAGTCCCAAAGACAAATTTCTACAGGGGCAACAGACTTCTCACATTAACCTAAACGATGCTGTCTTGGGACAAATGAAAGGAAATAAAACCTGCCTGCCTGGAGTCCTGTGTCATTTGTTCGTCACAAACGTCGGGAATGTTCGCTGCCATCACTGCAACACTGGTTCCACACTAGTCATTCACTACCATCATTTCTTCATAGTTTTGTGGAATTATCCACAGCAGAGAGAACATGGAAACGCAATAAATACTAAGTGATTAGTTCTATCGTGAATTTTCTGACTCGTATAAGGGAACTAGTATAACTAACGTGGCCCGGTGGTCTGGTGGCTTGGCTCTCGTTTCACACACGGAGGACCCGGGTTCGATTCCCGGCAGGTGGAAACATTTCCACGTGTTTCCTTACACCTGTTGTCATGTTCACCTAGCAGCAAATAGGTACCTGGGTTGTTAGTCGACTGGTGTGGGTGGCATCCTGGGGACAAGATCAAGGACCCCAATGGAAATAAGACAGACAGTCCTCGATGACGCACTGACTTTCTTGGGTTATCCTGGGTGGCTAACCCTCCGGGGTTAAAAATCCGAAGAAATCTTATCTTATCTTTTTATCTTTCCTAGTTTCTTGAGATTGTCAGAATGAACAAGAGTCAAGAACACACCGGTCAGTCTTGTCCTTTAACGATAAGGTGGCAATGTCCTCTGTGACTTTGGGGTCCAGTCCCTGGACCTATTATGTACCTCTGTAATCTTTTGACTACCGCCCACAGGATGGGTATGGGCTGCATAATAAAGATATCAAACTAACTAACTAAACCTCTGTGACACTCACATCTCGTCCCTTCCTTGAAGCAATCTGAGCCCTCGCCACACTCCTCTGCCCTCGCCACCCTCCTTCGCCCTCGCTGCCCTCCTTCGCCCTCGCTGCCCTCCTTCGCCCTCATATATCTTACTCACAAAGGAAATTACTGACTTCAGTTTTATATACATTCATTGCTAGTCTCTGCAACTGTGTTTAACACAAGAAGGCAGATTTCTTGTTGTTTAGCTGTAGGCTAGAAGTCATAATGTCCCTGACTTGTAGACCAAGTGGGGCGCAAGTTTTCTCTTAATTTTCCTATGGGAAAAAGAATAATTACTCTCGTTTAACCTTCTTTGTGTAGTTGATCAGAAATTGTATTGTTGTTGTTGATTCGCCGGGACTCTCCCGGTCCGGGTCTTTTCCAGATGGTGACCCGCCAGAAATTCTAGCAAGGAGAGCGCGTGCCTCGAGACGCTATGGTACATACATCTGTTCTTAATAAAAGATGATGTGCAGAAGTCGTAGTCCACTAGCCCTTTGTGAGGGGACTAAGTCCCTCATAGGGCTGAGGGGGGTGAGATACCCCCTCCCCTTTACTGGAGATTTTTCTCTTAATAATAATTTTTTTTTTTTTTTTTTTATTAACACATGGGCCGTTTCCCACCAAGGCAGGGTGGCCCAAAAAAGAAAAACTTTCATCATCATTCACTCCATCACTGTCTTGCCAGAGGGGTGCTTACACTACAGCTATAAAATTGCAACATTTAACATCCCTCTGAAGGAGGGATGTTAAATGACTGGAACAATACACGAATAACCCAGACAAGGAGAGAGAACTTACGATGTTAGGGTCTGACTTGGACAGAGAGGGAGCCAGTATATATAGGCAAGAGGGACAGGGACGGGGCCAAGAGATGAAGGAAAAGTAGTAGTGGTTTGGCTGGTAGTGGAAGTAGTAGTGGAATAGTGGTAGTAGCAAGTAGTGCCACTAAACTACTTTTTACTACCACTGTTACTTCCACTACGACTATTTGCACTACCAGCATTACCACAACCACTACTTCCACTACCAGCATTACCACTACTTCCAATAGCAGTGTTACCACTACGACAACTTCTTGTTGTTCCTCTCGTGGTCCCGTCCCTGTCCCCCCTCGCATATATACATACTGGCTCCCTCACTCTTGTGTGACTTTGTTAATGGTCCAAATCAGACCGAAACGTCGTCGTAATCTTTTCTCTCCTTGTGCGGGTTGTGTATCATAGTCTGGAATTACAGATGTATAGCAGGTGTGGATCACAGGTAACTAAAGCTGTGTAGGTCTAACAGATAACTACAAGTATGCAGGTGTGGAACACAGGTAACCACACCTGTGTTTTCATCAACAGGTACGCGGTGATCGAATTCGACTCCAGCAGTTTGACATTATTGGGCATCAGAGACATGATCTGCTGCCTGAATAACCGCAAAGTTCTGGTAGAAGACAGGTTAACAGTGCACACCAGCGTCATCATCTCGATGCAGGACCTTGACCACCTGCGTTCCCTCGCTAGAGCAACTTTACTGAAGAAAAACTGTACCTGTGTCCTGACTATGTGAGTCTCACTGTTGTGTATAATACTTTATTTATTATTAGGTAATAGTATGGTAGACAACCACCCAGGGAGGTACTACCGTCCTGTGGTAGTAGGTTGGTAGATAGCAACCACCCAGGGAGGTACTACCGTCCTGTGGCAGTAAGTTGGTAGACAGCAACCACCCAGGGAGATGCTACCGTCCTGTGGTAGTAGGTTGGTAGACAGCAACCACCCAGGGAGGTACTACCGTCCTGCCAAGTGAGTGTAAAACGAAAGCCTGTATTTGTTTTACATGATGGTAGGATTGCTGGTGTCTTTTTTCTGTCTCATAAACATGCAATATTTCAGGTATGTCTTGCTACTTCTACTTACACTTAGGTCACACTACACATTCATGTACAAGCATATATATACACACCCCTCTGGGTTTTCTTACTAGTTCTTGTTTATTACCTCTTATCTCCATGGGGAATTGGAACAGAATTCTTCCTCCATAAGCCATGTGTGTCACTTACTTTGAGCTGTGTAATTTGCCAGTTTTATTAAAAAAATATTTCTTATATAATAATTAGAGAATGCCTCTTCCGATCAACTTCAAACCCTAAATACTGATATATCTTAAGTAGTGAGTCGTTTTGAAGTGCCTTGGGACAATGACCAGATGTCATAGCTTAGCCAGCTACCTTCCTGGTAACTGCCTTCCTGTACAGGTTCGTCATGAGTGCTCACTGGTAAGCCCATCAGTATGCCTAGTACCTGCTTGTACACACAGCCCCCCTAGTACCTGCTTGTACACACAGCTCCCCTAGTACCTGCTTGTACACACAGCCCCTCCTAGTACCTGCTTGTACACAGCCCCCCCTAGTACCTATTTGTACACACAGCTCCCCTAGTACCTGCTTGTACACACAGCTCCGCCTAGTACCTGCTTGTACACACAGCTCCTCCTAGTACCTGCTTGTACACACAGCCCCCCTAGTACCTGCTTGTACACACAGCCCCCCCTAGTACCTGCGTGTACACACAACCCCTCTAGTACCTGCTTGTACACACAACCCCTCTAGTACCTGCTTGTACACACAACCCCTCTAGTACCTGCTTGTACACACACGCCCCCTAGTACCTGCTTATACACACAGCCCCTCAGAAGAGAAGTAATTAAAGTTTACAACAGTACTGAGGACGTCTTTGCAGGAATTACAAGGATAAAACCATTATGAATTTTCAGCGAAATTCAGTCCTCATGTAACAGGTTTCTTGATGAATAATAATGTGACATCGAAGCTGTAGATTTTCTGATTTTTGTTGCATATGACTTATACTGTTGATGAGGTCAGCCAACAGCATGGTTCATCGCAGTCACTCTGAGGTCAACACAACAGTTGTCTCCCACCGAGGTCGGGTGATCCAAAAAAGACGAAACACTTCCACCATCACTCCATCAATGTCTTGCCAGAGGGGTGCTAATACTACAGTTCAAAGCTGCAAATATCCCCATCCCTCCTTCAGAGTGCAGACACTGTACTTCCCACCTCCAGGACTCAAGTCCAGCTAACAAATTTTCCTGAATTCCTTCATAAATGTTACCTTACTCATATCCCAACAGCACATCAAGTCACAAAAACTACTTGCCTCCACTAAGATGCTCACACACTCTTGCAGGATATCTAAGCCTCTCGCATACAAAACCTCCTTTGCATCTGCCCTCCAACCTTTCCAAAGGTGACCAATCCCCCACCTTCCCTCCACTATAGATTTATACACCCTCCAAGTCATCAGATTTTGTTCTATTGTATATAAATGTACAACCTCAATAATCCCTATTTTGTTGGAACTTCAATGTTCACATTACTCACAAATTAACCTATTACACAAGCCATGGACCTACTTTACCAAAGATTTCACGATAGTGTCAAAGGCTTCCTTGACACTATTGAGCTGTGTATGTGAACTTTATTTACTGTACATGTCTCTTGAGGGCACTGTGTATGAGTAGTCTTTGGCATGACCATGGCATCACCACTGTGCACAGTCATGACCATGGCATCACCACTGTGCACAGTCATGACCATGGCATCACCACTGTGCACAGTCATGACCATGGCATCACCACTGTGCACAGTCATGACCATGGCATCACCACTGTGCACAGTCATGACCATGGCATCACCACTGTGCACAGTCATGACCATGGCATCACCACTGTGCACAGTCATGACCATGGCATCACCACTGTGCACAGTCATGACCATGGCATCACCACTGTGCACAGTCATGACCATGGCATCACCACTGTGCACAGTCATGACCATGGCATCACCACTGTGCACAGTCATGACCATGGCATCACCACTGTGCACAGTCATGACCATGGCATCACCACTGTGCACAGTCATGACCATGGCATCACCACTGTGCACAGTCATGACCATGGCATCACCACTGTGCACAGTCATGACCATGGCATCACCACTGTGCACAGTCATGACCATGGCATCACCACTGTGCACAGTCATGACCATGGCATCACCACTGTGCACAGTCATGACCATGGCATCACCACTGTGCACAGTCATGACCATGGCATCACCACTGTGCACAGTCATGACCATGGCATCACCACTGTGCACAGTCATGACCATGGCATCACCACTGTGCACAGTCATGACCATGGCAT
The DNA here is from genome assembly GCA_009830355.1 of Cherax destructor. Lineage (NCBI taxonomy): Eukaryota > Metazoa > Arthropoda > Malacostraca > Decapoda > Parastacidae > Cherax > Cherax destructor. The sequence continues at coordinate 6,027 of WNWK01021607.1, forward strand.
CACCACTGTGCACAGTCATGACCATGGCATCACCACTGTGCACAGTCATGACCATGGCATCACCACTGTGCACAGTCATGACCATGGCATCACCACTGTGCACAGTCATGACCATGGCATCACCACTGTGCACAGTCATGACCATGGCATCACCACTGTGCACAGTCATGACCATGGCATCACCACTGTGCACAGTCATGACCATGGCATCACCACTGTGCACAGTCATGACCATGGCATCACCACTGTGCACAGTCATGACCATGGCATCACCACTGTGCACAGTCATGACCATGGCATCACCACTGTGCACAGTCATGACCATGGCATCACCACTGTGCACAGTCATGACCATGGCATCACCACTGTGCAGTCATGACCAACTTGTACATGGGAGAGCTGTACACCAGGTGCTGTACACCAGGTGTACACCTTACCTCAGGTATATAAAAAATAATAATTTGTGTTTTTTATGTATTTTTCAGAAATTGAGGATGAGCATAACCTAGATAACATCACCAGGCCAGGCAGCATGGATAACATGGCCAGGCAGCATGGATAACATGGCCAGGCAGCATGGATAACATGGCCAGGCAGCATGGATAACATGGCCAGGCAGCATGGATAACATGGCCAGGCAGCATGGATAACATGGCCAGGCAGCATGGATAACATGGCCAGGCAGCATGGATAACATCACCAGGCCAGGCAGCATGGATAACATCACCAGGCCAGGCAGCATGGATAACATCACCAGGCCAGGCAGCATGGATAACATCACCAGGCCATTGTATAATTGCAGCCATTATTGAATATATTTTTCATATTTTATAATGCCTAGACATGCTAGAGGCCTTCCTTGTAATTATTATTTTATTATATGTAAACCATACATTGTAAGCTTAGATTTTTTTAGATTATCAAAGATACGCTATTATGTACCTCAATCAGCTCTCCTTGCACTATATCATTCACTTATCTACCCGTATCTCACCTATGGAATCTGTGCATGGGGATCAACAACGTTAAATCACCTTAGACCACTCATAACACAACAAAAGGCCGCAGTCAGAATGATAACAAATTCCCACTCTAGACAGCATACTCCACCAATATTCAAAAGTCTCAAACTACTCACCGTAAAGAACATTCATACTTACTCTTGTGCCTACTACATATATAAAACTTTACACTCTAATATAAACCCTCTGCTCAAAACTCTCCTCACCAACTTTAATAGGACCCATGACCACAACACAAGACACAGATCACTTTTTGATATACCCCGTGTTCATATCAACCTATGTAAAAATTCTATGCACATAAAGGGCCCCAGAATCTGGAATTCATTACCAGTAAATATTAAGATAATCTTGTCTGAAAATCAATTTAAGACTACTCAAAAACCACCTACTCACCCAAAACTAAATGATCATACTATAAACTACTTTGAAAAATGCTCATTGTTACTTTCCTATACGATAATCTCATTTTTTAATATGTTACTATTATGTTACCCCCTACTCATATTATAAGTTAATGTCAAAAATGCTCAATGTTATTTGCCTTAAGATAATCTCAATTCCATATTATCATTCAAGAATCTTAACACCTGTAACAATCTAAGATCTAATATCATTATATAATAATTTAAACAGTAAAATTTCATCATATTGTAATTTTTAAAATTTTTACTAGAATAAACTCAATAAATTTCTCTAATATTAAGTACCTAGTTTTTAAGGACTAGAATAAGCTGCCCCTAATGCCATGGCATGTCAGTGGCTCTCCTTGCACTCAATTTACATTGTAACTTCCGATACCCATGTAATCTGCAATGAAATAAAATTTGTTTGATTTTGCCACCGAAGTGGCTAGTTTATTGTGCACCCCATATCCATCCTGTGTATGGTAGCGCAAGAGCATATGGATACACAAAAGGCCTAGGCACTAGGCCCCAAAAGGGTTAACAATTGTTCATTTGGGTTTATATCTACATTTCACTTATCTGTTACAAGCAAATTTAGGGAATTTGCTTAGTATAACTGGTATCTTATTTTCATGAATAAGATATATTGACACATCACATAGGTTATTATACTGTCTATCTCTATCCTCTTTAAGGGGGGCTCCTTGACGAGGTAAAGAGGCTATCGGTCTGAGGAATTGGACCTTTTGGTCTTCTTCCTTAGACCGAACCTAATTACCCCCCCAATCCCCCCTCCCTTTTCCCATCTTCCCCTTCCTCCCTTTTCCCTTTCCTCCTCCTCATCCCTCCCTTATTTCCTTCCCGTTTTGTAACCTGGGAGCTTCCCTCCACAGGCATTCTAGTTCCTAGGTAGGGGGAAGGGTATCGTGGTCCATCCCATTCCGTTGAGGTCCTTGGTGGTGGTGTAGTTTGCCGTGGAATCTGGATCGCCTGGGGATGTCCCGATCCATCTCCGGTCACCCGGGGAGTGGCCTTGGGTATCTTTCGGGCGACGGGTGTATCTCTGGAGGCCACCTTTCGGATTCCGGGGGTGGTGGCCGAAGGCGGTATGCTTTGTGGCGGATATCCGGCCGCCCTCTCTTTTGTCCGCCGAGGTGGCTCGGTGGATGTGAGGTTGCTATACCGGATTGCTGGTTTACTGGCATGAAGGGTAGGGTATGGCACGGGTTCCATGCAGCATCTGCACTACTTGCGGTGTTGAGGTCCTCTTGGGCACGGAGGCGGATTTACGCCCTTTTCATTCCTCCTAGGAGCTATTCCTCCACATTCCCCCCTTTTTTTTATTCTTTTTTTTTATTTTTTTTCTTAATTAAAAACAAAGAAGTAACCTAACCATGGATGCCCTAATCCGTGACTCTACCCCCGGGCCCCTTGATACCGCACCTAGTTCTGACCCTACCTTGATGACGGATAACTCTTCGGACAACCCTAATACCCCTGTACCTGAAGCAGGTGCCAGTTCATCACCTGCTTCAGGTCCCAGGGACCCGACTGGCCCTTTCGATACATCTGACCTTCGCTCTTCTCTGACCTTGATTCCGGCTTCTCCCTCGACGGTGCGGCAATTTTCGAATTGCTCGCCCGTCTCACATCGGACCACCCCTGGTCCCACACCCAAACGACCAAGACCCACACATGACGATTCGACACTTTCTTCTCGTTCATCTCAGAAACGACAAGCTCGTCACGCACTCCCCTTAAACTGTTTCAAACTACTCGATGGACAAAGTTTTTTACTCTTCCACAGACTTCTCCTAATACCTATCTTTCAGACCATAGTATTGGTAAGGCTCTGCTACGCCATGTTGGTCAAAACATCTCATTTCACGCTCTCAACCTCTTTAAGGGGGCTCCTTGTCATGGTAAAGAGGCTATCGGTCTGAGGAATTGGACCTCTTGGTCTTCTTCCTCAGACCGAACCTAATTACCCCCCAATCCCCCCTCCCTTTTCCCATCTTCCCCATCCTCCCTTATCCCTTTCCTCCTCCTCCTCCCTCCCTTAGTTCCTTCCCAGTTTTACCCTGGGAGCTTCTCTCCTCAGGCATTCTAGTTCCTAGGTAGGGGGAAGGGTATCGTAGTCCATCCCATTCCGTTGAGGTCCTTGGCGGTGGTGTAGTTTGCCGTGGAATCTGGATCGCCTGGGGATGTCCCGATCCCTCTCCGGTCACCCGGGGGGTGGCTTTGGGTATCTTTCGGGCGACGGGTGTATCTCTGGAGGCCACCTTTCGGATTCCGGGGTGGTGGCCGAAGGCGGTATGCTTTGTGGCGGATATCCGGCCGCCTCTCTTTGTCCGCCGAGATGGCTCGGTGGATGTGAGGTTGCTATCCCGGATTGCTGGTTTACTGGCATGAAGGGTAGGGTATGGCACGGGTTCCATGCAGCATCTGCACTACTTGCGGTGTTGAGGTCCTCTTGGGCACGGAGGGGGATTTGCGCTCCCTTTCATTCCTCCTAGGACCTATTCCTCCACGTTCCCCCCTTTTTTTTTTTCTTTTCTTTCTTTTTTTTTCTTAAAAATAAAAATAAAGTAACCTAACCATGGCTGACCCAATCCATGAACCCACTACCCCCGGGCCCCTTCCTGATACCGCACCCAGTACTGACCCTGCCTCGTTAACGGACAACTCTTTGGACACCTCTCATGCCCCTGTACCTCGTGCTGGTTCGTCACCTGCTTCAGGTACCAGGGAACAGACTGGCTCTTTCGATACGTCTGACCTTCGCTCTTCTCTGACCTTGATTCCGGCTTCTCCCTCGACGGTGCGGCAATTTTCGAATCGGTCCCTTCTTCCTTACATTACACTGCAGCCCGTATCCACTTGAATAAGTGGTATACACTCTGTTCTTTATATCTCTCCCCTTCGCGGGCATTGTCTATCCCAGATATTGATTTTCTGGTTTCTTCCTTACCGCCACCCCTTCTATTACTTGGTGATTTTAACGCGCACCACTTTCTCTGGGGAGGGTCGCACTGTGACTCCCGTGGCATTCAGTTGGAAGCATTTCTTGCTTCTCTTCCCCTCCATGTTTTAAATACGGGTACTCCTACCCATTTAGATCCCCGAACTCATTCTTTCTCCTGCATCAATCTTTCCATCTGCTCTTGATCAACTGTCCTTGACTTCACCTGGTCTGTCCTCCCGGACTTACATGACAGCGATCATTTCCCAATCATCCTTAAGTCCCCTCTGTTTTCTCCACCTCCTCATTGCCCACGCTGGCAATTTGACCGGGCGAAATGGGACCTTTACGCACATCTTACTGCCTTTCATGAGGTTCCTACCTCGTCCTCCATTGATGAGGTTTTACATCTCTTTTCGTCCTCCATCTTCACAGCGGCTTCACATTCTATTCCCCAAACCTCGGGCAAGCATCTTCAGAAGTGCGTGCCTTGGTGGTCTCCTGCTTGTGCTCGGGCAGTGCGTTTAAAACGCGCTGCATGGGGCAGGTATCGGTATAACAGAACCACAGAGAAACTCCTTGATTTCAAGCAGAAGAGAGCTATTGCTCGCCGTGTCATACGTGATGCTAAACGCACTTGCTGGCGAGATTACGTTTCTACTGTCACTTCGGCTTCCTCGATGAGTGCAGTCTGGAAGAAAGTGCGGAAATTGAGTGGTAAATTCTCCCCCGACCCGGCTCCTGTTCTTCAGGTTGCTGGTGTCGATATAGCACACCCTCTTGCCGTTGCCACTGAAATTGGTAATCATCTCGTCCGCATTTCTCAGGGGCTACATCTATGCCCCTCGTTCCTTTCTTCTAAGTCTGCCAGCGAGTTAAAGCCCTTAAATTTTTCTTCTCTTAGAGAAGAATCCTATAATGTGCCTTTTACCCTTCAAGAACTGGAGGCAACACACTGCTTGCCGATCATCGGCAGCTGGGCCAGACGGCATACATATTCGTATGCTACAGCATTTACATCAGTCTGCTCTTACTGTCCTCTTACAACTCTTTAATCTTATATGGTCGCAAGGAGTTATTCCCCAGCTGTGGAAGTCTGCTATTGTTCTCCCTTTTCGAAAACCAGGTGCTACGGGACGTGATCCCTCTCACTACCCTCCCATCGCTCTTACCAGTGCAGTTTGCAAGGTGATGGAACGTCTAGTTAATAGACGTTTGATGTGGTATTCAGAGACTCTCAGTAGTCTCTCCCCTAGTCAGTATGGCTTCCGTAAGGGCCGTTCTGCCATTGACCCCTTGCTGCGCTTGGATACGTATATTCGTAATGCCTTTGCGAATAACCATTCGGTTATCGCTATCTTTTTCGACCTTGAGAAGGCTTATGATACAACTTGGAGATATAATATCTTGGCCCAGGCCCACTCCTTAGGCCTCCGAGGCAACCTACCATTCTTTCTTATGTCTTTCTTAACTGACAGACATTTCCGGGTCCGGGTTAGTAATGAACTCTCCCCGGAATTTGTCCAAGCTGAAGGTGTCCCCCAGGGATGTGTTCTGAGCACAACACTTTTTCTGCTTGCTATAAATAATCTGGCATCTGTTCTCCCATCCAATATTTGGTCATCACTCTATGTGGATGACTTTGCTATAGCTTGTGCAGGTGCTGACTGTCACCTCATTGCAGTTTCCTCCAGCATGCCATCAACCGAGTTTCTGATTGGGCCACCACTCACGGGTTTAAATTTTCTAGTGGCAAAACTCATCAAATTACGTTTACTAGACGCTCAGTGGTCTCTGATCATCCATTGTACCTATCGGCTCACGTATCCCAGAACGTGATACGTCAGGTTTCTCGGCCTCCTGTTTGACCGCAGATTGTCTGAAACCTCACATTACCTCTCAGAGGCGACTTGTCATAGCCGGCGAACCTCCTTAAACCGCATCTTTCATGGGCTGATCAGAACTCTCCTTCGCCACATTCGGCCCTAATTTATCGAAACTCGATTATGGTGACCAGATATATTCAGCAGCCTCTCCTGCCACTCTTTCCTGCCTTAATCCCATCCATCACCAGGGATTACGCTTATGCCTTGGTGCTTTTCGTTCTTCCCGGTTGAGAGCCTCTATGTAGAAGCGAACATTCCATCCTTGTCCGATCGTCTGATGCACATTGCATTCGCTATTATGTTCGCTCTATGACCTCCGCAATCCTTCCATGTATAGGATTGTCACAGATGTTAGTAGACGCTCGTTATTTGTTCGTCGCCCTGTTTACTTCATCCCTTTTCTCTTCGTCTGCATTCACCCCTGTCTTCCCTTCAGCTCCCACCTCTATATGTTCATGTGACATCTCCTTTCCCTACCCCTTGGGAAGTTCCTGCTGTCCGTGTCTGTTCTATTCCTCTACCTTGCGCGAAAGCCCAACTACCTACGGCGGCTTCTCGCTCTTTCTAGACCATTTCCGTTCTCATTCCCATGCCATCGCAGTATACACTGATGGTTCAAAGTCATCTGAAGCAGTGTTTCCGGACAGTGTCGTACGAGGGCATCTATTACCCTCGGCTAGCATATTTACGGCTGAATTGTATGCCATTCTTGTGGCACTTATCCGTATTTCATCTATGCCTGAGTCACCGTTTGTGGTCGTTTCAGACTCCCTTAGTGCTTTACAGGCTATCCGTAAAATTGATACACCTCACCCCCTAGTTCTTCGTATCCACCTTTGGTTACGCCGTATCTTTAGCAAACATAAAGATATTGTTTTTTGTTGGGTCCCTGGTCATGTTGACGTATAGGGCAATGAACAGGCAGACACTGCTGCGCGGTCAGCAGTACATGACCTTCCAGTTTCATATAGAGGTGTTCCTTTCACGGACTATTTTGCGGTCATTGCTACCCACCTTCGCACCCGTTGGCAACAACGCTGGTCTGACCTGCTGAATAACAAACTTCATTCTATTAAACCGGTTATAGGTTTCTGGCCTTCTTGTCACCAATGTCGAGGTTGGGACGCTACACTCTCCCGTCTTCGCATCGGCCACACTCGTCTTACTCACGGGTATCTCATGGAGAGGCTCCCTGCCCCTCTCTGTGAGCATTGTCAGGTTCCAGTGTCTGTTCGACATATCCTGTTGGACTGTCCACTCTATCAACGAGCACGCAGAATTTACCTCCAACGACGTCTTCACTCTGCGGCTCTTTCTTTACCTTCCCTTCTTGCAGATGGACCCTCCTTTAATCCTGACTCTCTCATTGACTTTTTGACAGAAACTGACTTACTACACAAACTCTGAAGATTATACCTCTAGCACCTCCCTCAGTCCCTTCTACCTCGATCTCTTGCTACCCTCCACCCCTGCACTATCCACCGTCATCTTGCACTCCATACCCTACTAATCATCCATCTCCCTCTTACAACCCACTCTCCCTGCATCCTACAATAACCTGCAGCGCTGTATAACCCCTGTGGTTTAGCGCTTCTATTTGATTATAATAATAATAATAATAATATCTGTCCCATGTTTGTGGGGGGAGGGAGGTCTTGATCCAAGGAATTGAACTTTTCCTCCATTTGGATCAAACCTGAATGCCTCTCATTGTCCCAGTAGTTGTACAACCCCTACTGGTTTATTGCTTCCCATACAGGTAGAAAAGTGAAAGAAAGTGCATTATTCTTAACAATTTATTTCGAACTTCGTTCTTTTGACACAATAACAGACACACTTTATAAGTTGAGTAGGTAACATGCCCTTTTGGACACTGATATTTATAAGTTACAGGTAATGCGCCTTTTTGGACATGTATATATATTTGTTACAAATAACATGCCTTTTTATATTTACTTCACGTGTGTACACACACACACAAGCATGCGTACACATGTATGTAGCCATACATTAAGCCTCTGTGCTCTGTCTGGGTCCAAGTCTTCCAATATACATAAAAAAGTTGTCCTGTGAAAAATGGTTCATGACTCGTTACTCGAGTTCCTATAATACCAAGTTACAAGTGTAACAGAGATGATCACTTTACAAGTGTAACAGAGATGATCACTTTACAAGTATAACAGAGATGATCACTTTACAAGTGTAACAGAGATGTTCACGTTACAAGTATAACAGAGATGATCACTTTACAAGTGTAACAGAGATGTTCACGTTACAAGTATAACAGAGATGATCATGTTACAAGTGTAACAGAGATGATCATGTTACAAGTGTAACAGAGATGATCACTTTACAAGTGTAACAGAGATGATCACGTTACAAGTATAACAGAGATGATCACTTTACAAGTGTAACAGAGATGTTCACGTTACAAGTATAACAGAGATGATCATGTTACAATTGTAACAGAGATGATCATGTTACAAGTGTAACAGAGATGATCACGTTACAAGTATAACAGAGATGATCATGTTACAAGTGTAACAGAGATGATCACGTTACAAGTGTAACAGAGATGATCACGTTACAAGTATAACAGAGATGATCACGTTACAAGTATAACAGAGATGATCATGTTACAAGTGTAACAGAGATGATCATGTTACAAGTGTAACAGAGATGATCACGTTACAAGTGTAACAGAGATGATCACGTTATGTAACAGAGTGATCGTTCAGAAACAGAGATGATCACGTTACAAGTATAACAGAGATGATCACGTTACAAGTGTAACAGAGATGATCACGTTACAAGTGTAACAGAGATGATCACGTTACAAGTGTAACAGAGATGATCACTTTACAAGTGTAACAGAGATGATCACTTTACAAGTATAACAGAGATGATCACTTTACAAGTGTAACAGAGAAAGTGTAATGGAAGGTAAAAGTATCATGCACAACAGTGTATACATCTCAGCATATAAAAGCCTCTGTTTTAGAAGTGTTATGAAGTATATATGGTAGTGTTACTGTACCTCTGGTGATGTCAGTGAAGAGCTCTTTATCCAAGGAACTGAAGTCTCTGTTCCTTGAATCAAACTGATTGCCTAGTTTGTTGTACTTTCATCCTAGTTTGCTTCTATTTACCAGACTATCATTATTACATTCATATATAACTTGTTATGGAGAGGGCTAAACCCATAGGGATTATACAGCGACTGTGGAGGATGGGGATGGAAGGTATTCTGGGAAGTGGAGCACAGATCCAATTCCCTAGATCAAGAGCCCCTCACCAGCATCAAGGAACCTCCGTTGAGGAAGTTCTAAGCCAGCAGGTGTCATGCAGTGCCTGGGGGAATAGAAGGCAATCAGGTTTGATCCAAGAATAGTGGGGTCAGATACAATTGTTTCAGACCGGGAACCTCTCGCCACCACCTGCCCCTCAAGGGAGGTTCCTTCATGCTGGTGAGGGGCTCTTTTTATAGGGAATTGGATCTGTGCTTCAGTAATAATAATAATAATACCTTTTGTATCTCCCCCACATGAGCTGTATAATCCTACGGGCTTAGCGCTCCCCCACGATCATAATTGCTCCCCCACGATCATAATTATAATCACCAGCACCTGGAACCTTCTCGAGGAGATACAAAATGTAGATCCTTATCTCGTATACAGTACTGTACGCAAATAACCCATACACAGGAGAGAGGAACTTCAGACAACGTTTCAGTCCAACTTGGTCCATTTCGGTCCAAGTCAGACCGAAACGTCGTCGTTACTCCCTCTCTCCTATGTGTGGGTTATTTATGCATTGTTCCAGTCACGACATTGTTCCTTTTTGTTATTTACAGTACTGTATTTAGTTATTTACAGTACTGTATTTAGTTATTTACAGTACTGTATTTAGTTATTTACAGTACTGTATTTAGTTATTTACAGTACTGTATTTAGTTATTTACAGTACTGTATTTAGTTATTTACAGTACTGTATTTAGTTATTTACAGTACTGTATTTAGTTATTTACAGTACTGTATTTAGTTATTACAGTACTGTATTTAGTTATTTACAGTACTGTATTTAGTTATTTACAGTACTGTATTTAGTTATTTACAGTACTGTATTTAGTTATTTACAGTACTGTATTTAGTTATTTAGTACTATTTAGTTTAGTACTGTATTTAGTTATTTACAGTACTGTATTTAGTTATTTACAGTACTGTATTTAGTTATTTACAGTACTGTATTTAGTTATTTACAGTACTGTATTTAGTTATTTACAGTACTGTATTTAGTTATTTACAGTACTGTATTTAGTTATTTACAGTACTGTATTTAGTTATTTACAGTACTGTATTTAGTTATTTACAGTACTGTATTTAGTTATTTACAGTACTGTATTTAGTTATTTACAGTACTGTATTTAGTTACAGTACTGTATTTAGTTACAGTACTGTATTTAGTTATTTACAGTACTGTATTTAGTTATTTACAGTACTGTATTTACATGAAAGCTGTCAGGTATTTCCTCTACAGAAAAAAATTGTCTTTGTTTAAGCCTGAGCTGCTCTGCATAACAATGGGCTGCCTTCATGCATTAAAATGTCACCCATTTCTGTATAAACATTGTATCATGTGGTAATAAACTTTGACTTATATCTAGGTGGACAACTGATCACTGACTCAGACATTTAAGCTGGTAAAAAAAAAAAATATTGAGCTAGAGTGCTCCTCAGGGAGGCTTCTTCATGCTAGTGAGAGGCTCTTGAAGAAGGAACTTTGACTGTGCTTCCCTGCCATGACTTGAACTTGATTGTTTCCCATTTCCCCAGGTGATGTATAACCCCTACAGGTTTAGTGTTCCCCAGGAATGAATTCAGCCACAGTGGAACTTCGTGGTTTCAGTTCCCTTGTGGCTGAAACCTCAAAAATTGCAGTTCATTACCAGCTTCAGTGCCCTTGAATTACTCTTAAATCTTAGATGAAAAGCTCTTGGCAATATCTGAGGGTTGTGAGAGGACTTAGCAGGTTTTCACTCACTGTAGTGTACAACAGTTCCATATTAATAAGAGTACATGATTTATGGCAGTAAGAAGACCTCTTCCACCAGGGTCTTTCAGTTCTCTCGCAAGAGTTGATCATATACTTGGTGGACCAAACATCTTGTCAAAATATAAACCTCATACTGTCATAAGACTTGTGGGGATATAATACAATAAATATAAATTCTATATTTCCAGTGTTTGGTCAGTGTTACAACCTTTGTATCACAGGACACTACCTTTGTGTTAAAATATTTGCATCACCTGACACCACCTCCACCTTTGAGTAAACTTAAAACGTTTAGATTTGTAATTATTGGTCACTCTACAACACTTTCCTTCATTTCTAAAACTCTATTACAGTAGTATTTTGAAACCGGGAATCTTTATTTTCCAAATATTTTGATCCTGGGGAAGCATTTGACTGATGGGAGTTAAACAGCACATGAGAAATTGAAGTCAGTCAGATTTGATCAAAGAAAGAGTCTAGTTTCTTGGATCTTGGCACAGAGCAAGAGTCACATAATTGGGGCCACCCTTCCCTTCCTCAGATCAAACCTGATTACCTCTCATTCCCCAAGGCACTGTATGACCTGTGTGGGTCTAGTGCTTCCCCGCAAATCAAGCTCAAACACTTTTGACACTTACGAAGGCTTATTACCACTAAATGACCCCATATGGGTTTACCACAGATTTTTATTACTTTAATAAAAAGGTTTCTTAGTAAAATTATAAACTAGTACATCAAAATATCATTTATTTTTTAAATGAATTATTTCTAGGCTACTGACTTTGGCACTGTTTTGTGATAATAATTAATCTATACCCATCAAGGAAGGGCTCTTGCTCCAGGAATTGGAGCTGCCCTTGCCTTAGATCAAATCTAATTACCTCCCATTTTGCAGGCACTGTACAACCACTCATGAGTAATATATTAATTAAATTACGCAAGTTGAGAAGCGGCTGGATTAATCTGGACACTTTGTCGCCCCCATGGAGGTTCCTCAGTGCCAGCAAGCAGCTCTTGATCCAATATATTAGTTGATGGAGAACTATGACTTAATGAATGAATGGGAGTCATACATCTACACACACAGATTGTATATATCTAGATTTGCAAGGGTGGTATACATCTAGATACGTGAGGGTGGTATACATCTAGATTCACAAGGGTGGCACACGTCTAGATACACGAGGGAGGTATACATCTAGATACACGAGGGAGGTATACATCTAGATACACGAGGGAGGTATACATCTAGTTACACGAGGGAGGTATACATCTAATTACATGGAGGTATACATCTAGATATGCAAGGGTGGCATACATCTAAATACATGAAAGCATACATCTTGACATATGAGGGTGACGTACAGCTAGATACACAAGTGGCATACATCCAGACATGAGCTTAAACATCCAGTATACACAACACGCATACATGTCTAACACATATATACAATATATACATCTGCCTACACATCCAGAAGAAGCTCAACATCCTGTGCCCTTAGTGATGCTGAAGTTGCTGATCCAAGATATTCCTTGCTACCTAACAGTATACTTTAATAAAGGAGAGCCTCGCTTTACAGTGCTTCATTTTAGTGTTTTGCTAATGCAGTGGTTTTTAATTTAGTATTTCCATTCTTCATATATGTGTGTACTGTATAAGATTTTTTTAGACCTAGTTCTTTTGCTCACTTAATATACAATAGTGTAAACAAGTTATCAGGCTTTTATATGCATTTGAGAGAGAGAAAAAAAAATCACTTTACAGCAGCGGTAGCACAGAACCTAACCTGCTGTATAAGCGGGGCCCTTCTGTACTATTAAAGGGCTTGTTATTGAAGGAATTCGATCACCCTCATATTGGAACAAAGATGTTCTGCTGTTCCCCGGGATGTGTGACTACCACACAATATACTGCTTCTCTCTTATGTGAATGGAATATTATTAACGTATTTATAGGCTCATTTTAACAAAATACGTTATGACGTATGTAATACTGTCAAAAGTAATTTGACACAGTAGTGTATCAAGATGATAGACAATACTGTATCAGTTGCATGGGTTTTTGCAAGACTTTGTTTTAGAATAGTGTGAACCAAAGAATTTTGTCTTGTATTTTCAAAGTCGTTCAGACTGAATTCCATTGGATCAAATTGAGGGTAAAACTCTAATACAATTCAATGCTTCATCTAATATACACACATTCAATCAAGCTGGTTTGCTTTTATGTGAAGTGTGTGTGTGTGGGGCTGACTACTAATGCTGAAGTGAGCACACTGAACAAGCACTGTATGAATCCCAATGGGTTTAGTGCTCCCCATGAATGCAAAACCCCTTGGAACAAGAGCCTAACACTAAGATATTTCCTCATTAATTTTACGAAATTTCATCAATGGGTTTACACTTCCCTGTTAGAATAACATCAATGGGTTTCCACTTACCCATCAGTATAACACTGGCTTTACCATTTTAACTAAAATGTTAAATTATTTCAAAACAAGCTATACTGCACCACATGCTGTGCCACATACATATCTAGAAAATGCCTATGTCTATAAAATTTTATAAAAAGTTCAGCATATTTTTTGACTGATACAAAAATGTGCCTAAAATGTTAAACGTAGATGTAAGATAATGTTAAATGTCTGACAGAAATGGCATGCACAAAGGTGTTTTTAACATCCATGTTAACTCCCCCTGTAATCTTTGGTATTTGCTGTGAATTGTATTAAACCTGAAAGATACAAGAAAATACAGCACAGTACAGAAAATACAATGCAGTACAACAGTAAATAAACTAATGGAATAAAGGGGGTTATATTAGAAGTAAACAAAAAAGGGTTGGACTAAGGGGCAGCGAGTTGATAAGATTTGTCAGTAAACAGGACAAGTGTTTCCTGACGTGGGTCTTAGTCTTATGATCCGCAGCGGGAGCTTTTGGTCATTTGACCGAGGCCTTCCACTGGCTTACCCCTCCACCCCTTTAAAAATTATGGTTAAGATTTTAGGCAGTGAGTGGTTGGTAATGGTGATTGTGGTAGCTAGAGATGACAGTTTTGCTGTGATTGTAACAATGACACTTCTGTAAATAATGGACTTTGACCCTTGTTTTTGAACGACTTGACCTGACCTCCATTTAATAGAGTTTGTCTCCGAATTATTAAAACTGTTAATTTATATACAATATGATGAGTAAACAGGAGATATAACAATATGCAAAATATCCACTCTGGAAGAATAGTGAATTTGCAATTGCTTTCTTGATTTCTCGCATCAAAATCACAAAAGCTCTTGGATATTCACTTATTTTTTCACAGTGGTTATTTTGCGTATATACAAATATTTAATTTGAAAATAAATAAAATATCAAAACTCCGCACACAGCTCTTGTGAATATTCTTTATGTACTGACTGAAAAAGTATATCAAAATTTAATAACTTGTGAAAAATACCTTCATAGCATGCGCAATTTAATTATGGATTTACGGTAATTTTTCAGTCATTTACAAAAATGAAAAAAAATGTATAGAGGAGCTTCACAAAAGCTATATATAACATCTTTGTCAAAAAATATTTGAAAGGATTAATATAATAAACATTTTCACAAGAGTTTTCAGTACCTGAAATATTTCATGTTTCATTAGTTTTGTATCAGCGTTTTAATAGCGATGATAATGACATTAAGAGACGCGTGAGTTCCCGTCTCCTAATATCATGTTTATTTTTCCACTATACTCTACCTTGTCCATGAGTCCTGAATCATTACTTAATTCATGGTATAACTTAACAAATCTTTGAGGACAATTGTTGTAAAAGTCTGAGCAAAGCTCAGTGTTCCACAAGGTACAGTACTGGCTCCCAGTGTTCCACAAGGCACAGTACTGGCTCCCAGTGTTCCACAAGGTACAGTACTGGCTCCCAGTGTTCCACAAGGTACAGTACTGGCTCCCAGTGTTCCACAAGGTACAGTACTGGCTCCCAGTGTTCCACAAGGCACAGTACTGGCTCCCAGTGTTCCACAAGGTACAGTACTGGCTCCCAGTGTTCCACAAGGCACAGTACTGGCTCCCAGTGTTCCACAAGGTACAGTACTGGCTTCCAGTGTTCCACAAGGCACAGTACTGGCTCCCAGTGTTCCACAAGGCACAGTACTGGCTCCCAGTGTTCCACAAGGCACAGTACTGGCTCCCAGTGTTCCACAAGGTACAGTACTGGCTCCCAGTGTTCCACAAGGCACAGTACTGGCTCCCAGTGTTCCACAAGGACAGACTGGCTCCCAGTGTTCCACAAGGCACAGTACTGGCTCCCAGTGTTCCACAAGGTACAGTACTGGCTCCCAGTGTTCCACAAGGTACAGTACTGGCTCCCAGTGTTCCACAAGGCACAGTACTGGCTCCCAGTGTTCCACAAGGCACAGTACTGGCTCCCAGTGTTCCACAAGGTACAGTACTGGCTCCCAGTGTTCCACAAGGCACAGTACTGGCTCCCAGTGTTCCACAAGGAACAGTACTGGCTCCCAGTGTTCCACAAGGACAGTACTGGCTCCCAGTGTTCCACAAGGCACAGTACTGGCTCCCAGTGTTCCACAAGGCACAGTACTGGCTCCCAGTGTTCCACAAGGCACAGTACTGGCTCCCAGTGTTCCACAAGGCACAGTACTGGCTCCCAGTGTTCCACAAGGCACAGTACTGGCTCCCAGTGTTCCACAAGGTACAGTACTGGCTCCCAGTGTTCCACAAGGTACAGTACTGGCTCCCAGTGTTCCACAAGGTACAGTACTGGCTTCCAGTGTTCCACAAGGTACAGTACTGGCTCCCAGTGTTCCACAAGGTACAGTACTGGCTCCCAGTGTTCCACAAGGTACAGTACTGGCTCCCAGTGTTCCACAAGGCACAGTACTGGCTCCCAGTGTTCCACAAGGTACAGTACTGGCTCCCAGTGTTCCACAAGGTACAGTACTGGCTCCCAGTGTTCCACAAGGTACAGTACTGGCTCCCAGTGTTCCACAAGGTACAGTACTGGCTCCCAGTGTTCCACAAGGTACAGTACTGGCTCCCAGTGTTCCACAAGGTACAGTACTGGCTCCCAGTGTTCCACAAGGTACAGTACTGGCTCCCAGTGTTCCACAAGGTACAGTACTGGCTCCCAGTGTTCCACAAGGTACAGTACTGGCTCCCAGTGTTCCACAAGGTACAGTACTGGCTCCCAGTGTTCCACAAGGACAGTACTGGCTCCCAGTGTTCACAAGGACAGTACTGGCTCCCAGTGTTCCACAAGGTACAGTACTGGCTCCCAGTGTTCCACAAGGTACAGTACTGGCTCCCAGTGTTCCACAAGGTACAGTACTGGCTCCCAGTGTTCCACAAGGTACAGTACTGGCTCCCAGTGTTCCACAAGGTACAGTACTGGCTCCCAGTGTTCCACAAGGTACAGTACTGGCTCCAGTGTTCCACAAGGACAGTACTGGCTCCCAGTGTTCCACAAGGCACAGTACTGGCTCCCAGTGTTCCACAAGGCACAGTACTGGCTCCCAGTGTTCCACAAGGCACAGTACTGGCTCCCAGTGTTCCACAAGGCTCAGTACTGGCTCCCAGTGTTCCACAAGGTACAGTACTGGCTCCCAGTGTTCCACAAGGTACAGTACTGGCTCCCAGTGTTCAAGGAGTCGGCAGTGTTCCACAAGGTACAGTACTGGCTCCCAGTGTTCCACAAGGTACAGTACTGGCTCCCAGTGTTCCACAAGGTACAGTACTGCTCCCAGTGTTCCACAAGGTACAGTACTGGCTCCCAGTGTTCCACAAGGTACAGTACTGGTTCCCAGTGTTCCACAAGGTACAGTACTGGCTCCGTGTTCACAAGGGACAGGACTGGCTCCCAGTGTTCACAAGGACAGGACTGGCTCCCAGTGTTGCACAAGGGACAGGACTGGCTCCCAGTGTTGCACAAGGGACAGGACTGGCTCCCAGTGTTGCACAAGGGACAGGACTGGCTCCCAGTGTTGCACAAGGGACAGGACTGGCTCCCAGTGTTGCACAAGGGACAGGACTGGCTCCCAGTGTTGCACAAGGGACAGGACTGGCTCCCAGTGTTGCACAAGGGACAGGACTGGCTCCCAGTGTTCCACAAGGTACAGTACTGGCTCCCAGTGTTCCACAAGGTACAGTACTGGCTCCCAGTGTTCCACAAGGTACAGTACTGGCTCCCAGTGTTCCACAAGGTACAGTACTGGCTCCCAGTGTTCCACAAGGTACAGTACTGGCTCCCAGTGTTCCACAAGGTACAGTACTGGCTCCCAGTGTTCCACAAGGTACAGTACTGGCTCCCAGTGTTCCACAAGGTACAGTACTGGCTCCCAGTGTTCCACAAGGTACAGTACTGGCTCCCAGCGTTCCACAAGGTACAGTACTGGCTCCCAGTGTTCCACAAGGCACAGTACTGGCTCCCAGTGTTCCACAAGGCACAGTACTGGCTCCCAGTGTTCCACAAGGCACAGAACTGGCTCCCAGTGTTCCACAAGGCACAGGACTGGCTCCCAGTGTTCCACAAGGTACAGTACTGGCTCCGTGTTGCACAAGGCACAGTACTGGCTTCCAGTGTTCCACAAGGTACAGTACTGGCTCCGTGTTGCACAAGGTACAGTACTGGCTCCCAGTGTTCCACAAGGTACAGTACTGGCTCCCAGTGTTCCACAAGGTACAGTACTATCTCCCAGTGTTCCACAAGGTACAGTACTGGCTCCCAGTGTTCCACAAGGCACAGGACTGGCTCCCAGTGTTCCACAAGGTACAGTACTGGCTCCGTGTTGCACAAGGGACAGGACTGGCTCCCAGTGTTGCACAAGGGACAGGACTGGCTCCCAGTGTTGCACAAGGGACAGGACTGGCTCCCAGTGTTGCACAAGGGACAGGACTGGCTCCCAGTGTTGCACAAGGGACAGGACTGGCTCCCAGTGTTGCACAAGGGACAGTACTGGCTCCCAGTGTTGCACAGGGTACAGGCCTGGCTCCCAGTGTTGCACAGGCCTGGCTCCCAGTGTTGCACAGGCCTGCCTCCCAGTGTTGCACAGGCCTGGCTCCCAGTGTTGCACAGGCCTGGTTCCCAGTGTTGTACAGGCCTGCCTCCCAGTGTTGCACAGGACTGGCTCCCAGTGTTGCACACGACTGGCTCCCAGTGTTGCACACGACTGGCTCCCAGTGTTGCACAGACTGGCTCCCAGTGTTGCACCGACTGGCTCCCAGTGTTGCACACGACTGGCTCCCAGTGTTGCACACGACTGGCTCCCAGTGTTGCACACGACTGGCTCCCAGTGTTGCACACGACTGGCTCCCAGTGTTGCACACGACTGGCTCCCAGTGTTGCACACGACTGGCTCCCAGTGTTGCACACGACTGGCTCCCAGTGTTGCACAAGGCACAGCTCAGACTTCTGCAACACAATTGTCCTCAAAGATTTGTAAAGTTATACCATGAATTAAGGAAAGATCCTGGATTTCACCTTACCAAACAGACAAAGCAAATGCGATGGTAATTATGGACAAGGTAGATTATAGGGAAAAAATCTATTAAAAAATGGGAAAAGTGACGTGGCCCTTAATGCCTGACCAGGGATGGAAGGAGGGTACCTCCAAGCTGCTCTAATATTCTTACTTAAAACAACTGGAGCTCCCTAAACCTACCACCCCACTCACTCCTAACCTTAACTAACTTCGCACATCTCTACCTGCAGTGCTGTATGACTCGTGTGGGTTTATCACTTGAATAGTATATTACCCCTTTCCTTGACTCAAACCTGAGGCACTATGTTAGCCTCGACTCAAGCCTGACTGCCTTCCATACTCCAGGCACTATATTACCCTCATGGATACACTGCTTCTCCATTTACAATTTAAAACACAATTTAGTGGTACTAATAACGAGGAGCCGATACGATATAGATTGTTTGTTTTTGCCTTCATCATATTACCCAGTAATTTTTACAACTACTGCACTTTGTTGCTTTTTAATTGACTCATTTATTTACAAAGTCCATTAAATTGTGAGTTCAATATATAATAATATATGCTGTAATAATGAATATAAAATAGCATTTTGTAACTGGTCGTATCCTTAACACATTCTCAGTCTTACATTTCATAAACACATCATACATACACAATACGCACACTGTACATGACAAAATAAGTCACAGCTTCCATGAGCATTGGATATCGAATCACAATTCCAGAAATTAAGAAAACACTCAATATTCTAAACCCCTCACCTAAGTGTTCTATTTTTCCCGGCTCTTTTTCCCAAAACAATCCCCAGCGACCTTGTAAAGTTCTGCTGACCATGTTCCTCATTTTCTGGAGTAGTTTTTTGATATACAGGACAGGTATATTCATGATTTACACATTATAAAACAATGAAAGAGGGCTATATAACAATTACTTTTTTCAGGAAATATTTATACAGTGGTGTAGATCTTACTGGAATGTTGTGTGTTCAGAAATGTCTGGGTTATTGTAATATAAATCACGCACGTTATCGAAATGAAAACATTCGTGAATTAGAACATTTTCACTAAGATAAGTACAGTATTAAGAACTGTTACACTCTCATTTGGAAGATACAGAACTTCAAAGATCATTCCTAAATTAATGATGCTCTATAACCCTTATTGGTTTAGCACTTTTCCTTTATTATAATAGCAATGTAGTGCTTTATGACTAGTGGGTTTTGCACTGAGTTATGATTGTAATAATAAAATAACTTCTAAATCTACTTTCCAAACCTAGAAGTTCAAATAGATAGTATGATATATTGTGTATACGTAAGATGATATATTTAATATGCAACAGTATATGTAGTATAGAGGAGGATGGCATATTTATTTTGGGAAAGTGCTGTATGACCCTAGTGGGCTTAGCACTTTGTTATGATTGTAATATTATCTGGGTCAATCTTCCAGATACAGAGTAATAGATGAGGTAGACAAATACAGTGGTCCCTCGGTTTTCGCCGAAAATTCATTCCAGAATGCTGCTCAAGTGCCATTACCGAACGAATTTACTTCCTTAAGAAAGTCACGTAGGTTAGTCTATTTCAGACCCCCAAAAATACACTTGCAACAGCACTTACGAAAATACACTTACATAAATGTTCGAGTTTGGAGATGCACAAAAACCGAGGGACCACTGTATATAATGTGTTGAATAAATACTGATGGGTATTTAAGTATCCAGTGAAGCAAAACAGTTTAGATTGGTATATAGTGAGGCAGACAATAGTGTAGACTAATATATAATGAAGCAGACAACAGTATGTGTAAGACTAGAATTTTAATTGATGAAAAGTTTGCCTACACTGTAGGCTTTAACAGTCAAATATAGAGATGAATCATACTGCTGGAGACATCAGTATGGGTGGAAGACGAAGTAGAGAGGTAGTTTGAGGTAATCTGTCCATCAGCCTTAATGCAAGATGATCAGTCTCTTAGTGTAAGTCTCTGAGGTTTATATACTGGAAGATAAGGCATAGCAGCAGCTTGGCTAGTGTCACTGGTGAGCCGAGTCTACTAGTGGAAGTCATGATAAGTACGTACTTGTTAGTGATAGTTGAAGACATCCCTTAACACTAGGCTGACACAGCAATGCCATGATGCTATCTTCGTGCAAGGTGGTCTTAAGTGTATATCATGACTTGCTTCCACTAGTGGACTCAACTCACCGGTGACATTATCCAAGCTGCTATACTTCACCTTCCAGCATACAAACCTCAGACCATATGTGCTTCTGCTTTACACTGACAGACTGATCATCTTGCACCAAGACTGATGGATATATTACCCCTCCAACTACTTTGTCTTCCACCAACACTGATGTCTCCAGTAGTGTGATTAATCTCTGTATTTGACTGTTAAGGCTGCACCACAGATGTAACATTCCATCAATATTTCTAGTGTTACCCCTGTCTTATTCATCAAGTTGTCAGTACAGCCTCTCCTCACTTAGCGACATACTCATTTACCGACAACTCGGACTTACGACGGGCTTTCTGAAATGTTATAAATGATACAAAGGTGACATTAAAACAATATCAAAGATAGTTGACACAAACCCACTACCATTATACAGTGGACCCCCGAGTTTCGTAAAAACTTCACTCCTGAAGTCTGCTCAAGTGCCATTACCGAACGAATTTACTCCCTTAAGGAAAAATTTCACATAGGTTAGTCTATTTCAGACCCCCAAAAATATACTTCCACAAGAACTTACAAAATTATACTTACATAATTGCACGATTTCCGGGGTATTCGTTAACCGAGGGTCCACTGTAGTATGCTCCTCACTTAGCGCCGAATTTGTTTACTGACGAGGTCTTAGGAACGGAACTCTGTTGTTAAGTGAGGAGAGGCTGTACTGTATACCATTTATAATAAGAACAGTATATTGTCAAGTACCTGACACTTCCACTGACTAAATATCAAACAGCTTACTGATATTTTATATCATGTAAAGTCTCCGCACATTTTTGTGAATAAAATATTGGTTTGTATTTATGTTACAATGATAAAACACTTACCTAGAATTGTATACAAAAGAAATATAAACCTTTTCAATAAGTTTGAGATATTGTACTCAACAATGATAAAACAGTTGACTAGAACTATATATAAAATATAAACCTTGTAATAAATTCTTTGTACTTAATGATAAAACAGATGACTAGTTCTGAATGTAAAACAAATTAGCCTTTTCAACAATTAACTTGTACTCAATAACAGTGGCAGCACTAAGGGAGATTAGGGGAGCTCCAGCCCCCAAAATATAAATAGTAATAACTGCTTCAAAACAAGCTCCTGGTCCACCTTCCAAACACATCCACCACTGAGCTACCACAGGAAATAAATTCTGTTGCTGCCCCTGCTTAATAACTACATATAAATATGTATACTATGTACTGTGTGTGTGTATATATGTATATATATATATATATATATATATATATATATATATATGTGTACATATACTGTATATGTATATGATTCCTTTAAACCTAGGTAGTAGGTTGGGTGGTAAAAGTTCTCGCTTCACACAGTGAGGGTCCGGGTTTGATTCCCGGCAAAGGGGTGGAAACATTGGATGTGTTTCCTTACACCGGTTGTCTATGTTCACCCATCAGTAAAATGGGTACCTGGGTGTTAGTCGACTGGTGTTAGTCGCATCCTGGGACAAAACTGACCTAATTTTCCCGAAATGCTCTGCATAACAAGAGGCTTTCTATATAGTAGTATGTCATTGATGTCAGCTATGGTCTGTATACCTTGTACATGGAGTTTACCTGGAGAGAGTTATGGGGGTTAACACCCCCGCGGCTCGGTCTGTGACCAGGCCTCATGTACATGTACATGTACGTACTGGTAGTAAATAAAAATATTATTATATTATTATTATTATTAACCGCCCAGGGAGGTACTACCGTCCTGCCAAGCGAGTGTAAAACGGAAGCCTGTACGTAATTGTTTTACATGATGGTAGGATTGCTGGTGTCTTTTTTTCTGTCTCATAAACATGCAAAATTTCAGGTACGTCTTGCTACTTCTACTTACCTGGAGTTTACCTGGAGAGAATTCCAGGGGTCAACGCCCCTGCGGCCCAGTCTGTGACCAGGCCTCATGTTGGACCAGAGCCTGATCAACCAGGCTGTTACTGCTGGCCGCACGCAGTCCAACGTACGAACCACAGCCTGGCTGGTCAGGTACCGACTTTAGGTGCCTGTCCAGTGCCTGCTTGAAGACAGCCAGGGGTTTGTTGGTAATTCCCCTGATGTATGCTGGGAAGCAGTTGAACAATCTTGTACCCCTGACACTTATTGTGTTGTCCCTCAACGTGCTAGTGGCACCCCTGCTTTTCATTGGGGGGATGTTACATCGCCTGCCGAGTCTTTTGCTTTCGTAGGGAGTGATTCTCGTGTGCAAGTTTGGTACTAATCCCTCGAGAATTTTCCACATGTATATAATAATGTATCTCTCCCGCCTGCGTTCTAGAGAGTACAGGTTTAGGAACTTCAAGCGTTCCCAGTAGTTGAGGTGGTTTATCGCACTTATGTGTGCCGTGAAGGTTCTCTGCACATTTTCAAGGTCAGCAATTTCACCTGCCTTGAAAGGTGCAGTTAGTGCGCAGCAATATTCCAGCCTAGATAGAACAAGCGATCTGTAAAGTGTCAACATGGGCTTGGCATCCCTGGTTTTGAAGGTTCTCATTATCCATCCTGTCATTTTTCTAGCAGATGTGATTGCTACGGTGTTATGGTCCTTGAAGGTGAGATCCTCTGACATGATCACTCCCAGGTCTTTGACATTAGTTTACTTACACTTAGGTCACACTACACATGCATGTACAAACAGATATATACACACCCCTCTGGGTTTTCTTCTTTCTAACTAGTTCTTATTCATTTCCGCTTTTCTCCATGGGGAAGTGGAACAGAATTCTTCCTTCATAAGCCATGCGTGTTGTAAGAGGTGACTAAAATGCTGGGAGCAAGGGGTTAGTAACCCCTTCTCCTGTATATGACCCTTGTTGGTTTAGTGCTTTCTTTGATTATAATAATAATTCTCCTGTATACAGGGTGGGCCAAAAGTAGGCTTACAGTTGTTTCACTA
>WNWK01021608.1:0-33853 GCA_009830355.1 Cherax destructor
GAGAGAGAGAGAGAGAGAGAGAGAGAGGGGAGGAGAGGAGAGAGAGAGAGAGAGAGGGGGGGGAGAGGGGATCAAAGGGGAAAAAAAAACCCTGAGATGATTGAGAGCCAAAGGCCTCAAAAATTTTGCCATCTCTGTGTGTGTGTGTGTGTGTGTGTGTGTTTTTGTGTGGGGGGGGTGTGTGTGTGCTCACCAAATTGTATCAATTGGGTGCAGGGGTCGAGACTCAGCTCCGGGCCCCCCCCTTTTCCCGGTCTGCTACTGGGTCTCTGCTCCCCCTGCTCCATGAGCTTTATTTTTATCATACCTATGTATGGTTCCTCCTCCACTATATCTTTCAATTTCCCTTCCTGACTCTCGGGCTGAAAAATGCTTCCTAACACCTTTTGACTCCTCTGGTCTTCAGTTCCAGTTTTCCCCCTTGTTTCGTTTTCCCCCCGGGAACATCCTGTCTCTGTCTACCTTGTCGTTCCCCGCAGTATTTTGTATGTGTGTTTGTGTGTGTGTGTGTGGGGTGTACTCCCTATTGTTTGCGGGGGCGAGTCATAGTTTGGGCCCCCCCTCCTTTCACTGATTGCTACTAGGTCCTCTCTCCCGTGCTCCATGAGCTTTATCAAACCTCGCCCAAAAAAACTTGTATGGTTCCTGCCTCCACTATGTCGCTTTCAAGCTATTCCACTTCCTGACAACTCATGACTGAAGAAATACTTCCTAACACCTTTGACCATGGGGTCTTCAATTCCAATTGGCCCCCTTGTTTCTGTGTCCCCTCTCGGAACCCCCTTCCGTCCACCTTATCTTTCCCCATTTTTTTATATGTCGTTACTGCCCCCAACCCTCCTGCCTTGTGTCGCAAGCCGTTTCCCCCTTAACCTTTTTCTTCGTGGAAACCCTTTTAGTTCTGGGATGTCTTGTTAAACCTTTGCACTTTTCTATTTTTGAGGGCTTAACCAGGTGGGGTTCCAAACGGTGCTGCATACCCAAGGGGGGCCTGAGAATAGTCAGATTTGAATGATTCCTTGGGGGTTTTTGGGGAAGCTATTCGGGTTTGCCAGCCGCCCGATGCTGCAGCATTATCTATTATGTGTGCCCAGGGGATGTGCTCGGATTATACTCACCCCAAGATCTTTTCCGGTGGGTTTGCAGTCTTTTTGGGCCCCTAGACTATATTCTGTCTGCGGTTTTTTGCCCTTCCCCCATATTCATGACTTTACATTTGGCGGGTTAAATTCAAGGAGCCAGTTACTGGCCAGGCTTGTAGCCGTCAGGCCTTTTAGTCCGCCTGATCCTCGACTGATTTAATTTTCCATTAACTTCACATCATCTGCAAACAGGCACTTTGGTCTATCCCACCGTTAGTCATTACTTAAAAAAAGTACAGGTCCTAGGACTGACCTTTTTGGAACCCCACTCGTCCGGGCCCACCCCTTTAAACCCCCGCACTTACCATGACTCGTTGTTGCCTCCCTGTCAGATATTCTCTGATCCATTGCAGTGCCTTTCCTGTTCGGGGCCTGATCCTCACTTTATTAACCTCGGGAACTGTGTCGAACACCTTCTTGCAGTCCAAAAAATGCAGTCTATCCACCCCCCCTCTCGTGTCTTACTTCTGTTACCTTTTTTGTGTGTGTGTGTGTGTGTGTGTGTGTGTGTGTGTGTGTGTGTATGTGTGTGTACTCACCTAAATTTTGGTTGCAGGGGCGAGACTCAGCCCTGGCCCCGCCCTTCGCTGTCCGCTACTGGGTCTCTGCTCTCCCCGCTCCATATGCTTTATCATACCCCCGTCTTAAAACATGTAGGTTCCTCCTCCACTATATCTTTCTAGACTTTCCACTTCCTGACTACTCTGTGGCTGAAGAAATGCTTCCTAACATCCCTTTGACTCATCTGAGTCTTCAGCTTCCAGTTGTTCCCCTTGTTTCTGTGTTCCCCCTCTGGGAAATCCTGTCACTGTCTACCTTGTGATTCCCCATTTTTGTTTTCGTTATCTGTCTCCTCTGACCCTTGTGTGTGTGTGTGTGTGTTGTGGTTTGGGGTGTTTGTGTGTGTGTGTATAAATGTGTACCACCATTGTATACCTAGTTGTGGTTGCAGGGGTCGATTCATAGCTCCGGCCCCCCCCTCTTCACTGGCTGCTACTGGGTCACGCCCCTGCTCCATGAGCTTTATCATACCCCTTTCCCTTTAAAACTATGAGGAACCTGCCTCCAAACATCACTTCCCAAGCTATTCCACTTCCCGACCACTCTATGACTGAAGAAATACTTCCCAACATCCCTGTGATTCATTTGAGCTTTACCTTCCAACTGTGTCCCCTTGTTCTTTGTCCCATCTCTGGAACATTCTGTCCTGTCCACCTTGTTATTCTTCTCAGTATCTTTTGTCGTTTCATGTCCCCCCCCTCCTGTCCTCCAGTGCGTGGTCGTTTCCCCCTTTAACCTCCCCGTGGGCCCCTTTTTCTCCGGGGCAGCCCTTTTTGAAACCTTTTTCACTTTCTCATTTTTTGTGCTTGGCTAGATGTGGGTTCCAAAATGGTGCTGCCCCCGTATGGGCCTAACAAAAGTGCAGGTCCGAACGATTCTTTATTAAGATGTCAATGCTGTTCTTGGTTACAGGCCCCAATGCAGCAGTTATTTGGTTGAGGCGAATCAGGAGATGTGCCTGGTGTTATACTACCCAAGATCTTTTTTTTGATTGGGTTTGTAGTCTCGGCCCCCTAGACTGTACTCCGTCTGCGGTTTTTTGCCCTTCCCCCAAACTTCATGACTTTCACGGTGGGGTTCCCCGGGAATTCCCGGTTGCAGCCGTCCAGATCCCTTTTAGTTCTGCCTGGTCCTCGTCCGATTAATTCTTTCATTAACTTCACATCATCTGCAAACAGGGGCACTTCGGGGTCTATTCCTTCCGTCATGTCGTTCACAAATACCGAAACGCACTGGTCCTGGACTGCCCCCCGGGAACCCCACTGTCACTGGCCCCCCTTTGACACCTCCCCGTACCATGACTCGTGCTGTCTTCCTAGGTATTCCCGCTCCTTTTTATTCCTTCCTGTTACCCTCCTGGTCCTCTAGCCTGCATAATTTTTTGGGGAACTGTGTCAAACCCTTTTTTAGCCAGGAATAAAACCCCACCCCTCTCTCTTTGTCTTACGCTCACCCTGTCGAGCCCAGTAGGTTTGTGCAGGTTTCCGTCCCGAAACCGTGTTGGCCGTCGTTGATGTCTTCCTTTTTTAGGTGCTCCACCACTCTTCTCCTGATAATCTTCTCCATGACCTTTTATCATATAGTCAGTGACACTGGTCTGTAGTTTAGTGCCGTTCCGTTCCTTTTTTAAATTGGAACCTTTTTTTTCCATACCTGTGGAGTTGCCCTTTCGATAGTGTGTTGAAGATTGTTGTTAGGGAAAATAGTTCCTCTGCTCCCTCTCAGGACCCAGGAGAAAATCCGGTCCATCCCCCTTTGAGGATCTGTCCAGTAGCCTCTTCATTCCCTCCTCATTTGTTTTTTGTCCAGCACTTGATGGTATGGGTGTGTGTGGTGGTGTACTCACCAACTCACCTAATTGTGGTGCAGGGGTCGAGACTCAGCTCCTGGCCCCGTGTGGATGTGGGGGGGTGTGTGTGTGTGTTGATCATCTATTTTGATTGAGGGGTCGAGTCTTAGCTTCTGGCCCCTCTTTTTAATTTGCCGCTTGCCAGATTCACTCTCTTTAGCCTCATGGTTTCTGTCTACCTGCTCTGAAAGCTATGTATGGAGCCTGCCTCCACCACTTCCTCACTTCCCGACCACCCTGAGACTGAAGAAATACTTCCTGACATCACTGTGGCTCAACTGTGTCCCGTAGCTGGATCGCTAGCGCACTCACCACACTTCTGAGGTCCGGAGATCGAATCTCCTCCGGTACGGCTGGAAAACATTAGGACGTGTTTCCATAAGACACCTGCTGTCCCTGTCCCTGTTCACCCATCACTTTAAAATGGTTACCTGGGTGTTAGTGGACTGATGTGGGTCGCATCCTGGGACAAAACTGACCTAATTTGGGGAAATACTCAGCATAACAAGCGGCTTTCTATAGTAGTATGTCACTGATGTCAGCTATGGTCTGTACACCTTGTACATGTACTTGTAGTAAATATATATATTAACTTGCAGCTGTGCCCCCGAGCACCTGTTTCCCGCCTCTCAAACAGCCTGTCTCTGTCTACACTAACAATTCCCCTGAATACTTTGTATGTTGTTATTATATCTTCACTGCTTCTTCTGCCCTCCAGTGTCATTAGCTTTTATTCCACTAGTCTCTCCATTCCTCATGTCTCTCAGTTCTAGAACATATTTCAGCACTTTCTTATTTTTTTTAATATGCATTTTCAGGTGTCGGTTCCATATTGGTGCTGTCTACTCTAAGATGGTCTAATGTATGTTGTATGAAAATCCCCAAATGACTTTGTTAAGATTCCTGAAGGCTACTCTTAGATTTGCCAGACGAGCATTGGTTTCAGAGGTTAATCGGCTGAAGTGAGCCACTGGTGATATACTTGGCACTATGCTCACCCGTAGGTCTTTCTATGAGTGATACTCTGTGTCCGGTTTTCTTGTTCCTTCCCCAGTCTTCATGACCTTGCATTTCCTGGGGCTGAGTTCAAGTGACCAGTTATCTTGCAATTTGTTCAATTCTCTTTGGAGTCTTTCCTTTTTTCTCGTCTGTTGTTATTCACATGATTAGCTTTACATCATCGGGGAACAGGGATACAACTGATATAATTCCATCTGAAACAGTACTGGTCCTAATATTGATCCTTGAGGAACCTCGCCATTTACTCTTCCCCCTTCTGGCGTCTCTTCCCGGACAGTCACTATTTGTCTCCTTCCTCTAAGATACTTTTGAACCACTGGGGTACCTTCCCCGTTATTCCTGCCAGCACCTCATGTGTTCGCCCCCCGTCTCTTGTGTAGTACTGTATCAAATGCCTACTTGCAGTCTAAGAAAACACAATCCACCCATACGTTCTCTTGTATCTCACAGGAGATTTACCGCCTCTGATCCTGTGCTGGTGATTGTTTATGGAGTCACTTCTCCAAAGTGCTCTAGCACTATCTCTGATTATCTGCTCTATTACCTTGCAGGGCATAATGTCAATGACATTCGTTTTGAGTTCAGTGCTTCCTGTCTGTCCCTTATATACATATAATGCATACAGTCGCTGTTTTCCAACTCTGGCACTGTCCCATATCCACTGACTTGTAGATCCTAGCTAGTAGTTTGGACAGTGCTTCTGCTCCCTCTCGCAGAATCCATGTTGACACCTAGTCAGGGCTCATTGCCTTCGGGTGTATCCTGGTCTATAAGAAGTTAACCCCTTCCTCTGTTGTGGGAACGCTTGAAGTTCCTCAACCTGTACTCCCTAGAACGCAGGCGGGGGAGATACATTATTATATACACTTGGAAAATCCTAGAGGGATTAGTACCAAACTTGCACACGAAAATCACTCCCTATGAAAGCAAAAGACTCGGCAGACGATGCAACATCCCCCCAATGAAAACCAGGGTGCCACTAACACGATAAGAGACAACACAATAAGTGTCAGGGCCCAAGACTGTTCATACATAAGGTGGATTACCAATAGACCTGTGGCTGTCTTCAAGAAGGCACTGGCCAGGCACCTAAAGTCAGTACCTGACCAGCCGGGCTGTGGTTCGTACGTCGGGTTGCGTGCGGCCAACATTAACAGCCTGGTTGATCAGGCCCTGATCCACCATGAGGCCTGGTCACAACCGGGCCGGGGGCGTTGCCCCCCGAAACCCTCTCCAGGTATACTCAAGGTATACTCCAGGTATAATGTCCAATACCTGTCGGTGTACTCTTGCTCCTAAGTTTTCTGGTATTGCCCCTAGTACCACAGAGAACACCTTTTTTTGAATTGTTTTTATTCAGTACATCGCAGGCTTCCTCGTCAATTTACGTGCCCTCTCACCCTTCCTTCTTCAGTTGAATCACCTTGTCTTGTAGTGTCGCCTTCCTTCTGGTGTGGCTGTGACGCAAGTCTAGTTCACACTGGGCCTTTGTGCCTGCGGTATTCTGAAATTGTGTCCCATTGGGGTCCCAGGACCACAAATGGGGGTCCCAGTACCACAAATGGGGTCCCAGGACCAAGGATGGGGTCCCAGAATTACAGATGGGGTCTTGGGACTACAGTTGGGGTCCGGGGGACCACAGCTAGAGGTCCCAGGGAGGTGTTTGACTCCGCTGCTCTGGGAAAGACAAACAAGGTCTGGCCTCTTCATTCGACTTTCTCCAGTTCAACATTTAATAAGTCCCCCCTCCCGGTACCTTGGTGCTCCAACGCTCGATCCTCCGTCCACTTAATACTGACACAAACACATACACACACACACACACATACACACACAAACACACACACACACAACAAAATTACCAAGCACGGAAGAAGCTCAAGAAAGTGCAAAGGTTTGCAACAAGACTAGTCCCGAGCTAAGGGGTGTGTCCTACGAGGAGATGTTAAGGGAAATCGACCTGACGACACTGGAGGACAGGAGAGATAGGGGGATATGATAACAACATATAAGATACTGAGAGGAATTGACAAGGTGGAAGAGACAGAATGTTCCAGAGATGGACACAGCAACAAGGGGACACAGTTGGAAGTTGAAGACTCAGATGAATCACAGGGATGTTAGGAAGTATTTCTTCAGTCACAGAGTTGTCAGGAAGTGGAATAGTCTGAAAGTGATGTAGTGGAGGCAGGATCCATTCATAGCTTTAAGAAGAGGTATGATAAAGCTCATGGCACAGGGAGAGGACCAGTAGCGGCCAGTGAAGAGGCGGGGCCAGGAGTATGACTCGACCTCTGCAACCACATAGGTACTCACCTAATTGTACTCACCTAATTGTGGTTGCAGGGTCGAGACTAAGCTCCTGGCCCCGCCTCTTCGCTGTCCGCTACTGGGTCACTGCTCTCCCTGCACCATGAGCTTTATCATACCTTGTCTTAAAACTATGTATGGTTCCCGCCTCCACTATATCGTTCACTTCCTGACTACTCTATTGCTGAAGAAATGCTTCCTAACATCCCTTTGACTCATCTGAGTCTTCAGCTTCCAGTTGTGTCCCCTTGTTTCTGTGTTCCCTCTCTGAACATCCTGTCACTATCCACCTTGTCGATTCCCGCAGTATTTTGTATGTCGTTATCATGTCTCCTCTAACCCTTTGTCCTCCAGTGTTGTTAGTCCTATTTCCCTCAACCTTTCTTCAAGGACAGTCCCCTGAGCTGTGGAACTAACCTTGTCGCAAACTTTTGCACTTTCACTAGTTTCTTGACGTGCTTGACAAGATGTGGTTCCAGACTGGTGCTGCATACTCTAGTATGGGCCTGACGTACACGGTGTACAGTGTCTTGAACGATTCCTTGTTAAGGTAACGGAACGCTAATCTTAGGTTTGCCAGTCGCCCATATGCTGCCGCAGTTATCTGGTTGATGTGTGCCTTCGGAGACGTGCTTGGCGTTATACTCACCCCAAGGTCTTTCTCCTTTGACGAGGTTTGTAGCTTTTGTCCACCTAGCCTGTACTCTGTCAGCGGTCTTCTTTGCCCTTCTCCGATCTTCATGACTTTGCATTTGGTGGGATTAAATTGAGAAGCCAGTTGCTAGACCAGATGTCAAGCTTGTCCAGGTCTGTTTGAAGTCCTGCTTGGTCCTCTTCCGATGTGATTCTCCTCATTAATTTCACATCATCTGCGAACAGAGACACTTCTGAGTCTATCCCGTCCGTCATGTCATTTACATATACCAAGAATAGCACTGGTCCTAGGGCTGACCCTGCGGTACACTGCTCGTCACAGGCGCCCACTGAGATACCTCATCACGCACCATGACCTGTTGTTGTTTCCTGTGAGGTATTCCCGATCCCTGGAATGGATCAGAGAATACCTCACAGGAGGTGAGTACATATAGGTGAGTACAGTGTTGTATTATAGAATAATGAAGATAGTAGAGGAGGATATACTGAAGGAGTGTAATGGAGGATGGTTGGGGTGACAACCACACAGGATGGTTAGGTGACAACCACACAGGATGGTTGTGGGGTGACAGCCACACACAGGATGGTTGTGGGGTGACAACCACACACAGGATGGTTGTGGGGTGACACCACACACAGAATGGTTAGGTGACAACCACACAGGGTGGTTGGGGGTGACAACCACACACAGGATGGTTGTGGGGTGACAACCACACACAGGATGGTTGTGGGGTGACAACCACACACAGGATGGTTATGGGGTGACAACCACACACAGGATGGTTGTGGGGTGAC
The DNA here is from genome assembly GCA_009830355.1 of Cherax destructor. Lineage (NCBI taxonomy): Eukaryota > Metazoa > Arthropoda > Malacostraca > Decapoda > Parastacidae > Cherax > Cherax destructor. The sequence goes on from WNWK01021608.1 coordinate 8,332, forward strand.
AACCACACAGGATGGTTGTGGGTTGATTATGCTGCGCCACTACTTGCTCTTGTGTCTGACTGGAAGCTTGGAGGGCTGGAAAAATTGCAGAACGAAGCAATGAGGATCATTCTAGGATGCCCCGTACTGCCAAAATTTTAAATATGCAGAAAGAACTTGATATTCCAAGCATCAGAGATCGTGTTACTGAAAGAAATATCCTAATTGGGGAATATGCTCAGGCAAGCCCATTCAAACCCCTGCACAGAAGCCCTCCAAACTTTCCTCCAGATGGATCGAAAACTGGAACTGACCTCCGCATGAATCAGATACATGATCTGTGGCAAGTAAGGCAACAGCGGCACTTCTCCGCTCCATGGAATATTACCCCATTCCAAACTACCATACCTCCATTTCCCAAACTACTTCTAAAATCACTACCAAAGCTTCGCCTTGAAGCCAAACATGATGCCTTAAGCTATATTGATAACTTAGTCACACAGCACACTCTCTCACAAATTATTTACGTTGATGGTTCTGTTTACCAATCCACTGGTGCAGCTGGTAGTGCTGCTGTTGTCATACAGAGTGATGGCCTCTTAAAGAAATTAGAGCACGCATCAATAACTGGGCCTCTACCCTTCAGACAGAACTGTTTGCCATACTTTTGCACTCAAATGCGTCCATGTATCTAAGGTTGACTCTCTAATTGTAACTGATTCTCTGTCATCCATATATGCTCTCAACTCATCAAGTATAACTTGTAGCATGCTTGTGTCAGAAGCCAGACACAGGTATGGTAGGATTGTGGATAGTAGAGTCAGAGGCACATGCTGTGGATTCCATCTCACATTGGTCTTCAGATGCATGATAGAACTGATAAATTGGCTAAGTTTTATGCTTTCAAAGAGGGGTAGATTACAATCTTGGCTTGTCAGTTAGCAGTTTGAGAACAATAATACGAAAAGAACTTCAACTGAATTTTATTGACTTAAGACTCAGGGAGTTTGACACCAGTCAGTCCATCTATCATCATTCTATCATGCAGGAGGAGCCACATGTCTATGGTGCATCCAACAAAATAAGCAGACTCTTTGGGTGTCACTACCCCTGCCTCCGGCTGGGTTAACAAGTATCTTTGGCAGGTTAAATCACCACCACCAGATGTAGACCAAACAAAATGTAAACTTTGCCAGTTGGATTATTGTCACACCCTGCGTCATTATGTACTGGAGTGCGATAAAATTAATGAATTCAGAGACTACTCACTCAGAAATGTTCAAGATATGTCAAAGTATTTTATCCACAGTGGTATATTACAGACCATTCTGGAAAAATACCCTGACTTTGCTCCCTGTAAATAAAGCATTGCTACGTGTGTGTGTGTGTGTGTGTGTGTACTCACCTAGTGTTGGTTGCAGGGGTCGAGTCATAGCTCCTGGCCCAACCTCTTCACTGGCCGCTACTGGGTCACGCTCCCTGCTCCATGAGATTTATCATACTGTTTGTGTGTGTGTGTGTACTCACCTAATTGTTTTTGCAGGGGTCGAGACTCAGCTCCTGTGTGTGTGTGTGTGTGCGTGTGTGTGTGTGTTGTGTGTGTGTGTGTGTGTGCGTGTGTGTGTGTGTTTGTGTGTGTGTGTGTGTGTGTGTATATGTATGTGTACTCACCTAATTGTACTCACCTAATTGTGGTTGCAGGGGTCGAGACTCAGCTCCTGGCCCAGCCTCTTCGGTGTCTGCTACTGGGTCTCTGCTCTCCCTGCTCCATGAGCTTTATCATACCTTGTCTTAAAACTATGTATGGTTCCTGCCTCCACTATATCTTTCTGTGTGTGTTTATGTGTGTAGTGACTAGTGTGTGTCGTCAGCTGGTGTGGCCTGCTGGACCAGATCTACCTGAGTTGACTGAAGAAATATTAACACTCTTGATTCATCTGAGTCTTCAACTTCCATCTGTGTCCCTGTTGTTGTGTCCCATCTCTGGAACATTCTGCTTGTCCACTTGTCAATTCTCTCGTATCTTATAGTTGTTATCATGTCTCTATCTCTCCTGTCCTCCAGTGTCGTCAGGTCGATTTCCTAACCTCCCTCGTAGGACATATTAGCTCCGACTAGCTTTAAACCTTTGCACTTTCTCAGCTTCTTCAATGTTGGCTAGTGTGTCCAAACTGTGATATCAAATGGGCTAACGTACAGTTAAGGGTCCTGAAGACTTTATTAAGATGTCGAATGTGTCAGGTTCTAGCATATGCTGCAGCAGTTATTGGTTGATGCCTCAGGAGATGTGCTGGTATTCACCCAAGATCTTTTCCTGATGTGTGTGTGTGTGTGTGTGTGTGTTAGATACTGATCATTACCTTGACTTGTGGTTACTAAATGTGTTTATTACCTTGATTTGAGTTCAACCTTACTTTACAGGTTACATGGGCATCGAAGTACAATGCAATTGAGTGCAAGGAGAGCATGACATGCCATGGCATTAGGGGCAGCTTATTCAGTCCTTAAAAAACTATGTACTTAATATTAGAGAAATTTATTGAGTTTATTCTAGTTAAAATTATTTTCAAAATTACAATATGATGAAATTTTACTTTTTAAATTTTTATATGATGATATTAGATCTTAGATTGTTACAGGTGTTAAGATTCTTGAATGATAATATGGAATTGAGATTATCTTAAGGAAAATAACATTGAGCATTTTTGACATTAACTTATAATATGAGTAGGGGGGAACATAATAGTAACATATTATTAAAAATTGAGATTATCGTATAGGAAAGTAACAATGAGCATTTTTCAAAGTAGTTTATAGCATGATCATTTAGGTTTGGGTGAGTAGGTGGTTTTTGAGTTGAGTCTTAAATTGATTATCAGACAAGATTATCTTAATATTTACTGGTAATGAATTCCAGATTCTGGGGCCCTTTTATGTGCATAGAATTTTACATAGGTTGATATGAACACGGGGTATATCAAAAAGTGATCTGTGTCGTGTGTTGTGGTCATGGGTCCTATTAAAGTTGGTGAGGAGAGTTTAGAGCAGAGGGTTTATATTAGAGTGTAAAGTTTTATATATGTAGTAGGCACAAGAGTAAGTATGAATGTTCTTTACGGTGAGTAGTTTGAGACTTTTGAATATTGGTGGAGTATGCTGTCTAGAGTGGGAATTTGTTATCATTCTGACTGCGGCCTTTTGTTGTGTTATGAGTGGTCTAAGGTGATTTAACGTTGTTGATCCCCATGCACAGATTCCATAGGTGAGATACGGGTAGATAAGTGAATGATATAGTGCAAGGAGAGCTGATTGAGGTACATAATAGCGTATCTTTGATAATATGCCTACTGTCTTCGAGATTTTCTTGGAAATTTGTTGTATATGTGTTTGGAATTTAAGGCTACTGTCAAGGTGGATTCCTAGGATTTTTCCCTCTGTGAGTCTTGTGATGGGTGTACCATTAAGTGTTATGTTAAGTGGAACATTTGTGACTTTGCTTCCAAACTGTATGAAGTAGGTCTTGTCAGTATTGAGAGTAAGCTTGTTAGTCGTCATCCATGTTGATATTTTCTGTAATTCGGCATTAACAGTGTTGGCCAGTATAACTGGATTTGGGTGAGAGAAGACATATGTTGTGTCATCTGCAAATAAAATGGGTTTGAGTAGTTGTGATGCATTCGGTAGGTCATTTATGTAAATGAGGAATAGGAGTGGCCCCAGGACACTTCCTTGAGGGACTCGACTGTAATTGGTTGTGTGGAAGAGTTCTCTCCATTTGTGTACACGTATTGGCTTCTGTTGGTGAGGTATGATTTTAGGTAGTTGAGTGGGTGCCCCTTATACCATAGTGTGCTAATTTTGTGAGCAGTAAATCATGGTCGACTGTATCAAAAGCTTTGCGGAGATCAATGAAGATTCCCAGTGGGACTTCTTTTTCTCAAGTGCTGTATATATTAACTCCAACATGTGCGTAATAGCATCGTTTGTGCTCTTGTTTGTCCTGAATCCAAATTGACAGGGGTTGAGTACATTGTGTGAGACGAGGTAGGAATAGATTTGTCTATGAATTAATTTTTCGAAGATTTTAGAAAGCAATGGTAAATTAGAAATTGGTCTATAATTATTCAGGTCTGTTTGATCACCTCCTTTGTGGATCGGGGTGACCCTAGCTATTTTGAGAATTGATGGAAAGGTAGAGGCTTCAATGGATTTATTGAATAGTGTTGCTATGATTGGTGACAGTACCTGTGAAGCTTTTGTACATAAAAGTTGGTAGGCTGTTTATGTCTCCTGCCTTGTTTTTAAGGGTGTTGATTATGAGCGAGACTTCAATTGGGTTGGTAGGAGCTAGGAATAGCGTATTAGGGTAGGTGTTTGTGAGGTAGTCTGTTGGACGGGTGTTTGAGCTTGGGATTTTACTCGCTAGATTCTTTCCTATGGTGGAGAAGAAAACATTAAGTCTGTTTGCTGTCTCAGTAGGTGAGATAGGGGTTCATCTGCTCTTGATAATTTGATGGTGTTGTTTTTCGCTATCTTATTATTTCCTAGAATTGCAGATAGGGTCTTCCAGGTCTTTTTCATATCACCTTTTATGTTCTGGAGTCTGTTCTCATAATACAATTTTTTTGATCTCCTTATCAGGCTGGTAAGGGTTGATGAGTAGCGTTTGGATTGTTCTCTGGTTATTAGACCCCTTCTGTATTGTTTTTCATATTGGTGCCTTTTGTTAATGGATTTAAGGATGCTGGGTGTTAGCCAGGGATTGTTAAGTCTCTTAGCTGTGATCTGTTTATTTTTTTAGGGCAATGTTTGTTATAGAGGTGGTGGGTTTTGTTAAGGAAATTCTTGATGCATTCATTAGTATCTGTATATGTTTCTAACTCATTATGCCAGTCAATGTTAATCATAGCTGTTATAAAGTTATTTACAGCTGACTCATTATGTAGTCTGAAGGTAACTTTTGTAATATCTAGGGCAATTTACCAAGATTAGTTATGAGAAAGGTCGGATAGTGGTCTGTGGTGTTGTCTGTGATGATGCCTGATTTTAGAGGGCTATAGTATTAGTCCAGATGTGGTCTAGTAATGAGGTACTAGTCTCGGAGATTCTTGTAGGTTTTGATATTGTTGGTAGTAACAAGCAGTTGCTCATAGTGTTTGTGAATTCTGTTACTTGTGGGTCCTGGTCATGTAGGAGATTTATATTGAAGTCTCCTGTGAGCAGCAAATGGTCTTTGTTCATGTGTGCATCAGTTATTAGGTTACCTAGTTTTTCACTAAAATGGTGAATGTTTGACTGTGGTAATCTGTAGATGTTTATCACTGTGAGGGGTTTTGCAGGTCTTTTGATTTAAATTTAGCTATAATATATTCTCCATGCTCATCCCTTATGCAAGAGTTATTGATACATTCAAGTTGATCTGAGTAATATATAGCTATTCCACCCCTCGCTGATCTGTCCTGCAATTGTGAATGGCTGTGTAACCTGGGATGCCATAGACATCTGTAGTATCAGGCTTCAGCCAGGTCTCAGTGAGTGTGATGATTGACATATTGGTCTGGAGGATTGGAGTAGTGCTGTGAGGTCATCATAATGTTTGCTCAAAGATCTAACATTGTAATTGAAGATAGTTATGTTATTGTTGGCTCTGAGTAATGTCTTTGCTTGATCTGCTGTGTAATAGTTACAGTTGCTGTTGGAATCATGTAAGTCATTTAATAATAGGTTGATATCAGGATCAATTCCTGTAATCATAAGATTTGATGTGATTCTATAACTAGTCCTGAGAATAGATAATACTAAACTTAATAATATGATACTAGAATAAATGCTTAGGAACTATTTGATTATTACAAATTTTTAATTAGAGTTTGTAGAGATACAGGGTATTTGACAGAGTTCTTGGCACGTGAATTTGTACCTTAGTCAATTTATACAAATGCAATTGATTGAACTATGGTAGTTTACTAAAGCTGGGAATAAAGGAGCTAGGGAAAATGATAGCAAACAATGAAAGTAAAGTAAATTAGTACCTGAGTTAGCACCTTAATTATTATAATAAAAATTAATAAAAGAACTGTGGCAGTTAAATTTTTTTTTTTTAAGATAAAATCTAGGGAATATAATAGTAAACAATGAGGGTTAACACTTTAGGGAATATAATAGTAAATAAAAAGAGTAAAACACTTTAGCACCAAAAATAGCACCTTAATTACAAGTTAACACTTTAGGGAATATAATAGTAAATAAAAAGAGTAAAACACTTTAGCACCAGAATTAGCACCTTAAGTAAAGGAATTATTGGATGAAAGTCAGTACTAGGTATTGATTTGCTGGGAACTATTTCAAGAGAATATATAAATGGGGATTAAATTAAATGGACAGATAGTAAATATGATATAAAATTACCTTAGAAGCAAGATTTGATTTATATTATAAAGTTGAAGCAAGTAATAGCACTAAAAGTAAAGTACATAGTGTATGAGGTAGTTGGTACTAGCTAGTATATAGTACAAAAATTTCACAAAGTAGTAGTAACATACACTAATACAGCACACGTATATTATGTGTTGAGGACAATAGGCTAATCAGTAATGGTAATGTCAGCTTGTCTAAGGAAGTTGGTGAGATCACGTTCGTTTGATATAGAAAATTGCTGACCTGTTGATGCTTTTCGAACTAGTATTTTCCCATCACGAGCGAAGCTCTGATGGATTTTGTTCTCCAGTTTAAGTTTTCTCAGCCTAAACAGAAGGTTTTGACGTTTCCTGGTTAGGCACTCATTGATGTATACTCCACATTTCATTGTAATTGCTGATTTAGTTAGATTCTTTTTGTATCATATGAATGAAGTCTGATCATTATACTAGGTTTACCTTGTTTTCCTAGCAATCGTGTTTCCTTGATTTCATTCCTTTGCACATTAACTTGTAGGTGGTCTTGTAATATGTTGATAGCAGTTTCCTTGCACTGGGATTGAGTTATGTCTCTGGGAATGTGGTTGCTGTTTATTATAACTGCATCAGACAAGTTATCTTGTTCGGTTTTGTCATCTTGAAAATCAAGATATTCATCAAGTCGAGTGTGCATGTTGTTATTCCAGTCCTTGATTGCTGCTTCCACCTTCATATTCAGAGTTGTTATTTGATCGGTGTGACTGGTTATTACTGTTTGTAGAGTATTTTGTGTGTCAGTACTTCCCGATGTAATCTTCTCTTCAAGGTTTTGGATCTTGATCTCGAGGTTAGTTAACTTGGATTCATATTTCACTAGTGTTGCTTTGATGTCTTTGTTTTCAGCTTCAAGGGCAAAGATGTATTCCCTAATAGTATCAGGAGTAGTCATACCTTGGTGCCCAGGAAGGAATCCTACGAAGCTGGTGGGGTTGGTGGGAGAGTCAGCCATGGTGGGTGATGTTATTGTTGTTGTTGTCGTGAGTTCATTACCTTTGTAACTTGTGAGTTCATTACCTTTGTAACTTGCTCAGCTATCAAAACTTTTGGGTCCAGTCCCTGGACCCATTATGTACCTCTGTAATCTTTTGACTACCGCCCACAGGATGGGTATGGGGTGCATAATAAACTAAACTGTGGGGTGACAACCACACATAGGATGGTTGTGGGGTGACAACCACACATAGGATGGTTGTGGGGTGACAACCACACACAGGATGGTTGTGGGTGACAACCACACACAGATGAGTTGGGGTGACAACACACACAGGATGGTTGGGGGTGACAACCACACACAGGATGGTTGGGGTGACAACCACACACAGGATGGTTGTGGGTGACAACCACACACAGGATGGTTGTGGGTGACAACACACACAGGATGGTTGGGGGTGACAACCACACAGATGGTTGGTGACAACCCACACAGGATGGTTGGGGTGACAACCACACACAGGATGGTTGTGGGTGACAACCACACACAGGATGGTTGTGGGGTGACACACCAGGATGGTTGGAAACCACACAGAATGGTTGTGGGGTGACAACCACACACATGATGGTTGTGGGATGACAACCACACACAGGATGGTTGTGGGGTGACAACCACACACAGGATGGTTGTGGGATGACAACCACACACAGGATGGTTGTGGGGTGACAACCACACACAGGATGGTTGTGGGGTGACAACCACACACAGGATGGTTGTGGGGTGACAACCACACACAGGATGGTTGTGGGGTGACAACCACACACAGGATGGTTGTGGGGTGACAACCACACACAGGATGAGTTAGTGGGATGACAACCACACACAGGATGGTTGTGGGATGACAACCACACACAGGATGGTTGGGTGACAACCACACACAGGATGGTTGTGGGATGACAACCACACACAGGATGGTTGTGGGTGACAACCACACACAGATGGATTGTGGGTGACAACCACACACAGGATGTTGTGGGTGACAACCACACACAGGATGGTTGTGGGTGACAACCACACACAGGATGGTTGTGGGGTGACAACCACACACAGGATGGTTAGGGTGACAACCACACACAGGATGGTTGTGGGGTGACAACCACACACAGGATGGTTGTGGGGTGACAACCACACACAGGATGGTTGTGGGGTGACAACCACACACAGGATGGTTGTGGGGTGACAACCACACACAGGATGGTTGTGGGGTGACAACCACACACAGGATGGTTGTGGGTGACAACCACACACAGGATGGTTGTGGGTGACAACCACACACAGGATGGTTGGGGTGACAACCACACACAGGATGGTTGTGGGTGACAACCACACACAGGATGGTTGTGGGGTGACAACCACACACAGGATGGTTGTGGGTGACAACCACACACAGGATGGTTGTGGGGTGACAACCACACACAGGATGGTTGTGGGGTGACAACCACACACAGGATGGTTGTGGGGTGACAACCACACACAGGATGGTTGTGGGGTGACAACCACACACATGATGGTTGTGGGGTGACAACCACACACAGGATGGTTGTGGGGTGACAACCACACACATGATGGTTGTGGGGTGACAACCACACACAGGATGGTTGAGGGGTGGCAATAACACACAGGATGGTTGTCGGGTGACATCTTGCTACTGGGGGATTTCAACCTAAGGCACCTAAAATGGAGGAACATTGCAAACAATGTGGTAGCAGAGATAACACCAGGAGGCAGCTCAGATGAAAATTCACACATGCATGAACTTTTAAATCTCTGCACCAAGTTCACCTTAAACCAGCAAATAGTAGAGCCCACAAGATTAGAGAATACGCTGGACCTCATCTTCACCAACAATGATGATCTGATACGAAATGTCATCATATCAAAAACAATATACTCAGATCACAACATAATAGAGGTCCAGACATGCATGCGGGGAGCCCCAGATCAACAAAATGTGATCAGCCGAGAGGGAGCTTTCTCCAAATTCAACTTCAATAACAAAAACATAAGGTGGGACCAAGTAAACCAAGTCCTAAATGATATAAACTGGGAAGATTGCCTAAGCATCACGGATCCCAACATATGTCTAGAACAAATTAACTCTGTGGTACTTGAGGTTTGCTCAAGGCAAATTCCCTTAAGGAAAAGGAGGAGAAGATGCAAACTAGAAAGAGAGAGGCGCTCCCTATACAGGCGAAGGCACAGAATAACGGAGCGGCTACAGGAGGCCAATATATCTGAAATACGTAGGGAGACACTAGTCAGAGAAATAGCAAACATCGAATTAAAACTAAAGGAATCTTATAGGAATCAAGAGACACGGGAAGAACTAAGAGCCATAAATGAAATTGAAAGATACCCTAAGTATTTCTTTTCCTATGCAAAATCAAAGTCGAGAACAACAACCAGTATTGGGCCCCTACTTAAACCGGATGGGTCCTACACAGATGACAGCAAGGAAATGAGTGAGTTACTTAAATCTCAGTATGACTCAGTCTTTAGCGAGCCACTAACCAGACTGAAAATCGAAAACCTAAAGGATTTTTTCATGAGAGTGCCACAGAACTTGACAGACGCATGCCTTTCTGACATCATCACGACGCCAAATGACTTCGAAAAGGCAATAAATGACATGCCCATGCACTCCGCTCCAGGCCCAGACTCATGGAACTCCGTGTTCATCAAGAACTGCAAAAAGCCCCTATCACATGCTTTTAACATCCTATGGAGAGGGAGCATGGACACTGGGATCGTCCCGCAGCTACTAAAAACAACAGACATAGCCCCGCTCCACAAAGGGGGCAGTAAAGCAATAGCAAAGAACTACAGACCAATTGCGCTAACGTCCCATATCATAAAAATCTTTGAAAGGGTTCTAAAAGCAAGATCGCCACCCATCTTGATACCCATCAATTGCACAACCCAGGACAGCATGGGTTTAGAGCAGGCCGCTCCTGTCTGTCCCAACTACTGGACCACTACGACAAGGTCCTGGATGCTCTAGAAGATAAACAGAATGCAGATGTTATATACACAGATTTTGCAAAAGCCTTTGACAAGTGTGACCATGGTGTAATAGCACACAAAATGCGTGATAAAGGAATAACAGAAAAAGTTGGTAGATGGATCTATAATTTCCTAACACGTAGAACACAAAGAGTAGTAGTCAACAGAGTAAAGTCTGAGGCAGCTACTGTGAAAAGCTCTGTTCCACAAGGCACAGTACTTGCTCCCATCCTATTCCTCATCCTCATATCAGACATTGACAGGGATATAAGCCACAGTGCTGTGTCTTCCTTTGCAGATGACACCCGAATCTGTATGACAGTGTCCACCGTTGAAGACACTGCAAGACTCCAAGCAGACATAAACCAAATCTTTAAATGGGCTGCAGAAAACAATATGAAGTTCAATGATGAGAAATTTCAATTACTCAGATACAGAAAACGTGAAGAAATTAAAATCTCATCGGAGTACAAAACTAATTCCAACGACACAATAGAGCGAAAAACTAATGTCAAAGACCTGGGAGTGATCATGTCAGAGGATCTCACCTTCAAGGACCATAACAAAGTAGCAATTGCATCTGCTCGAAAAATGACAGGATGGATAATGAGAACCTTCAAAACCAGGGATGCCAAGCCCATGTTGACACTTTACAGATCGCTTGTTCTATCTAGGCTGGAATATTGCTGCACACTAACTGCACCTTTCAAGGCGGGTGAAATTGCTGACCTTGAAAATGTGCAGAGAACCTTCACGGCACACATAATGCGATAAACCACCTCAACTACTGGGAACGCTTGAAGTTCCTAAACCTGTACTCTCTAGAACGCAGGCGGAGAGATACATTATTATATACACATGGAAAATTCTCGAGGGCTTAGTACCAAACTTGCACACAAAAATCACTCCATACGAAAGCAAAAGACTCGGCAGGCGATGTAACATCCCCCCAATGAAGAGCAGGGGTGCCACTAGCACGTTGAGGGACAACACAATAAGTGTGAGGGCCCAAGATTGTTCAACTGCCTCCCAGCATACATCAGGGGGATTACCAACAAGCCCCTGGCTGTCTTCAAGCAGGCACTGGACAGGCACCTCAAGTCGGTACCTGATCAGCCGGGCTGTGTTTCGTACGTTGGACTGCGTGCGGCCAGCAGTAACAGCCTGGTTGATCAGGCTCTGGTCCAACAGGAGGCCTGGTCACAGACCGGGCCGCGGGGGCGTTGACCCCTGGAATTCTCTCCAGGTAAACTCCAGGTAGGATGGTTGTGGGGTGACAACCACACACAGGATGGTTGTGGGGTGACAACCACACACAGGTGGTAGTGGTGGTGGCATTAGTGGTAGTAGTGGTGGTAGTAGTAGTAGTGGTGGTAGTAGTGGTGGTAGTAGTAGTAGTGGTGGTAGTAGTGGTTGTAGTGGTAGTGGAGGTAGTAGTGGTGGTAGTAGTGGTGGTGGTAGTGGTAGTGGTAGTAGCGGTGGTGGTAGTAGTGGTAGTAATGGCGGTAGTAGTGGTGGTAGTGGTAGTAGTGGTAGTGGTGGTGGTAGTAGAGGTAGTAATGATGGTAGTAGTAGTAGCAGTTGTAGTGGTAGTCGTAGTAGTGGTATTAGTGGTGATAGTGGTAGCAGTGGTAGTGGTGGTGGTAGTAGTGGTAGTGGTGGTGGTAGTAGTGGTAGTGGTAGTAGTGGTAGTGGTACTAGTGGTGGTAGTGGTAGTAGTGGTGGTAGTAGTGGTAGTGGTAGAAGTGGTGGTAGTGGTAGTTGTGATAGTAGTGGTCGTAGTGTTGGTAGTGGTGGTAGTGGTAGTAGTGGTGGTAGTGTGGTAGTGGTAGTAGTGGTGGTAGAAGTGGTTGTAGTAGTGGTAGTAGTGTTAGTGGTTGTAGTGGTAGAAGTGGAAGTAGTGGTGGTAGTGATAGTTGTGGTGGTAGTGATAGTAGAGATGGTAGTGTGGTAGTAGTGGTGGTAGTGGTAGTAGTGGTGGTAGTGGTGGTAGTGGTAGTAGTGGTGGTAGTGGTGGTAGTGGTAGTAGTGGTAGTGGTAGTAGTGGTAGTAGTGGTGGTAGTGGTGGTAGTGGTAGTTGTGGTGGTAGTGGTAGTAATGATGGTAGTGGTGGTAGTGGTAGTAATGATGGTAGTGGTGGTAGTGGTAGTGGTAGTAGTGGTGGTTGTGCTAGTAGTGGTGGGAGTGGTAGTAGTGGTAGTAGTGGTGGTACTGGTAGTAGTAGTGGTAGAGGTGGTGGTAGTGGTAGTAGTGGTGGTAGTGGTAGTAGTGGTGGTAGTGGTAGAAGTGGTAGTAGTGGTGGTAGTGGTGGCAGTGGTTGTAGTGGTGGTGGTGGTGGTAGAGGTGGTGATAGTTGTGGTTGTGGTAGAAGTGGTGGTAGTGGTAGTAGTGGTGGTAGTGGTGGTGGCAGTGGTAGTAGTTGTGGTAGTGGTGGTGGTAGTGATAGTAGTGGTGGTAGTGGTAGTAGTGGTGGTAGTGGTGGTGGCAGTGGTAGTAGTGGTGGTAGTGGTTGTGGCAGTGGTAGTAGTGGTGGTAGTGGTGGTGGTAGTGATAGTAGTGGTGGTAGTGGTAGTAGTGGTGGTAGTGGTGGTAGTTGTAGTAGTTGTGGTAGTGGTGGTGGTAGTGGTAGTAGTGGTGGTAGTGGTAGTAGTGGTGGTAGTAGTGTTGGTAGTGGTTGTAGTGGTAGTGGTGGTAGTGGTAGTAGTGGTGGTAGTAGTGGTAGTGGTGGTAGTTGTAGTAGTGGTTGTAGTGGTGGTGGTAGATGTATTAGTGGTGGTAGTGGTAGTAGTGGTAGTAGTGGTGGTAGTGGTAGTAGTGGTAGTAGTGGTGGTAGTGGTGGTAGTGGTAATAGTAGTGGTAGTAGTGGTGGTAGTTGTGGTGGTGGTGGTATTGGTAGTAGTGGTGGTAGTTGTGGTAGTGGTGGTAGTGATGGTAGTGGTGGTAGTGGTGGTGGTAGTAGTGGTGATAGTAGTGGTGGTAGTGGTGGTAGTGGTGGTAGTGGTGGTAGTGGTGGTAGTGGTGGTAGTGGTAGTAGTGGTGGTAGTGGTTGTATTGCATCCCCAGAATGGGCCGCAATGTAAATTTATAATATATATTGTATAATGTATATTTTCCATTTTCTATAATTTTATATTGCTGATATTCTCGATAATAGCTAAATCGTTAATGTCTTGCTTTATATTATTATTTGACCTTTTTGAATTTTATTTGACTTAGTTATGTTCATTAGGTAGGATGTAACATTATATATTGTACTCATGTTTATAGTAGCTGCCTTGGAGTTGGCAAACTACCGATTATGACACTATGCTTGTTGCTGGGAGGAGTGTCTGACCACACCTGAGGTGGGTGGCTGCTGCTCCTTGCTCCAGAGCACTACGCAGCTGAACATCGTTGAGTCAACACCTCTCTCCTGTCTCTGTTTGTTTTCTCGCCATTTAGACTCTGTTTGGGTAGAGTATATATTCGGTGGTGAGACGAAACATACTTCTCAGGACTCTGTGTAACTCTGTTCACAGAGGATAGACTAGACAGTGATTTTCGACGTTTTTCTGGGTTGTGTGTCACATTGACACTCTGAGATAACTCGGGTCTCTTGCTACAGCTCCTGACCTAATTCGATAAGGCATCTGTGCACCGTCACAGTTTGGGATTGTTTATGCTTAACCTAGCTTCAGTAGAAAGGGAGTTTTGTGACTGTTTTGGAGGATCTATTGATGGTCCCCAGTTAGGGTCGATTTTCTATCTCCTATTTCCTGACACTGTGTTGCTGTTGCCTGTTATATTGTTGTTATGCGAATTGGTCATTTTACTGGTCAATCAAGCTGTTCTGATTGTCACTTTGTTAGAGAAGCTAGCTTATGAGAAGTTCAGTTGGACACTGGTTGAGTCGAGTCTTAGAGTTACCTGGAGATCACTCATACACACATATATTCTTATTTGCATATATCTGTATTACTGTAATTACTGACATTGTACCTGATGGTACTTTAGAGTCATTTGGATATATGTGCCCTCAGCACAGCATTATGGTATATGAGAGCAGTGTAGGAGCTAACCTCCTAATTAATCTCCTAATGCATTACTTAATGAACATCCTGATCATATGTACATTTATTTACTTCGAAACCCTAGACACTAACTTTGATAATAAACCTTTTAATTATATTTGTTTTGGTTAGTACCCTACCAGTTGTAATCCTCCTGGAGACTATTGAATATATCGGATAACTGGACCAGGATACTGACTTTGTTGCAAAAGCCCAGTAACAGGCTGGATGCTAGAAGGGCTTTCCTTTCTAGTGTTCACTGGAGATGTCTATTACTAATAGATATCGTGTCCTTTTGTAACAGGTTGTGATAGTGGTGGTGGTGGTGGTGGTAGTGGTGGTGGTGGTAGTGGTGGTGGTGGTAGTGGTAGTAGTGGTAGTAGTGGTGGTGTTGGTAGTAGTGGTGGTGGTGGTAGTAGTGGTGGTGGTGGTAGTAGTGGTGGTAGTAGTGGTGGTAGTAGTGGTGGTAGCGAGGTACAGGATAATGATGGGGAAGTGTAAGAGCTGAGCTTCTTGGTCGACATGTCGGGTTTCCTCACTGTTGATGTTACTGTTCATGTTACTGATGTTACTACTGTTACTGTTGATGTTACTGTTCATGTTACTGATGTTACTGCTGTTACTGTTGATGTTACTGTTGTTACTGTTGATGTTACTGTTGTTACTGTTGATGTTACTGTTCATGTTACTGATGTTACTGTTCATATTACTGATGTTACTGTTCATGTTACTGATGTTACTGTTGATGTTACTGCTGTTACTGTTGATGTTACTTTTGATGTTACTGCTGTTGCTGTTGATGTTACTGTTCATGTTACTGTTCATGTTACTGTTCATGTTACTGATGTTACTGTTGATGTTACTGTTCATGTTACTGATGTTTCTGTTGATGTTACTGATGTTACTGTTGATGTTAATTTTGATGTTACTGCTGTTGCTGTTCATGTTGCTGATGTTACTGTTGATGTTACTGTTCATGTTGTTGATGTTACTGATGTTACTGTTCATGTTATTGATGTTACTGTTCATGTTACTGATGTTACTGCTCATGTTACTGTTGATGTTACTGCTGTTACTGTTGATGTTAATTTTGATGTTACTGCTGTTGCTGTTGATGTTACTGTTCATGTTGCTGATGTTACTGTTGATGTTACTGATGTTACTGTTCATGTTACTGATGTTACTGTTGATGTTACTGCTGTTACTGCTCATGTTACTGTTCATGTTACTGCTCCTGTTACTGTTCATGTTACTGCTCATGTTACTGTTCATGTTACTGATGTTAGTGCTGTTACTGTTGATGTTACTGTTCATGTTACTGATATTACTGTTGATGTTACTGCTGTTACTCTTGATGTTACCACTGTTACTGTTGAGGTTAGTGCTGTTACTGTTAATGTTACTACTGTTACTGTTGATGTTACTGCTGTTACTCTTGATGTTACCACTGTTACTGTTGAGGTTAGTGCTGTTACTGTTAATGTTACTACTGTTAATGTTGATGTTACTGCTGTTGATGTTACTGATGTTGCTGTTACTGATGGTGATGCTGATGTCACTGCTGTTGCTACTGCTGCTGTTGATGTTATTGATATTGCTACTGTTGCTGTTTAGGTTAGTGCAGTTACTGTTGATGTTACTGCTGTTACTGTTGATATTACTGCAGTTACTGTTGATGTTACTGCTGTTAATGTTGATGTTACTGCAGTTGCTGTTGATGTTACTGCAGTTGCTGTTGATGTTACTGCAGTTGCTGTTGATGTTAATGCTGTTGCTGTTGATGCTGCTGCTGGTACTGTTGATGTTACTGTTGTTACTGTTGATGTTACTGCAGTTACTGTTGATGTTAATGCTGTTACTGTTGATGTTACTGCTTGTACTGTTGAATGACTGATGATGTTAATATTGTTACTGTTGATGTTACTGCTTGTACTGTTGATGTTACTGCAGTTGCTGTTGATGTTACTGCTGTTACTGCTGATGTTACTGTTTTTACTGTTGATGTTAATGCTGTTACTGTTGATGTTACTGCTGTTACTGTTGATATTACTGCTGTCATTGTTGATGTTACTGTTGTTACTGTTGATGTTACTGCTGATGTTAATACTGCTACTGTTGATTTACTGCTGCTACTGTTGATAATACTGCTGTTACTGTTGATGTTACTGCAGTTGCTGTTGATGTTACTGCTGTTACTGTTGATGTTACTGATGTTACTGTTGTTACTGTTGATGCTAATGCTGTTAGTTACTGCTGTTACTGTTGATATTACTGTTGTTACTGTTGATGTTACTGCATTGCTGTTGATGTTACTGCTGTTACTGTTGCTACTGTTGATGTTAATGCTGTTAATGTTGATGTTACTGCTGTTACTGTTGATGTTATTGCAGTTGCTGTTGATGTTACTGCTGTTATTGTTGATGTTACTGCAGTTACTGTTAATGTTACTGCTGTTACTGTTGATGTTAATCCTGTTACTGGTGATGTTACTGCCGTTACTGTTGATGTTACTGCCGTTACTGTTGATGTTACTGCTGTTACTGTTGATGTTACTGCAGTTACTGTTGATGTTACTGCTGTTACTGTTGATGTTAATCCTGTTACTGATGTTAATGCTGTTACTGTTGATATTACTGCAGTTACTGTTGAGGTTACTGCTGTTGTTGTTGTTGCTGCAGGCAAAGGGAGGGTCCCTCCAGCAAAAGGAACCAAGTGGGATGAGAGAGACAGACAGACAGAGCAGAGGAGAGGGGGATAGAGGGATAGAGGGGGATAGAGGGAGGGATAGAGGGAGGGATAGAGGGAGGGATAGAGGGAGGGATAGAGGGAGGGAGGGTCTTTTAACAGCAAACAGCTGAGCCACAATTCGCCTTCTTTACGAGATTACAAATTTTGAAAATCAATATTGGTAGAATTATTTGCTCTCTCCTCCGACAGAAACACCTGCAGCAGTGTTGACTGACTCTCTCCCTCTCTCTCTCTCTCTCTCTCTCTCTCTCTCTCTCTCTCTCTCTCTCTCTCTCTCTCTCTCTCTCTCTCTCTCTCCTCCTCTCTTCTTTCTCTCACCACGCACAGAACAGCGACACATGAAACAACGGAAGCAGACTGAGCTAGGAAAGATCTACTGGACCTGGAAGATCTACTGGACCTGGAAGATCTACTGGACCTGGAAGATCTACTGGACCTGGAAGATCTACTAGACCTGGAAGATCTACTAGACCTGGAAGATCTACTGAATCTGGAAGATCTTCTGGAGCTGGAAGATCTACTGGAGCTGGAAGATCTACTGGACCTGGAAGATCTACTGGACCTGGAAGATCTACTGGACCTGGAAGATCTACTGGACCTGGAAGATCTACTGGACCTAGAAGATCTACTGGACCTGGAAGATCTACTGGACCTGGAAGATCTACTGGACCTGGAAGATCTACTGGACCTGGAAGATCTACTGGGCCTGGAAGATCTACTGGACCTGGAAGATCTACTGGGCCTGGAAGATCTACTGGACCTGGAAGATCTACTGACCTGGAAGATCTACTGGACCTGGAAGATCTACTGGACCTGGAAGATCTGGACCTGGAAGATCTCCTGGACCTGGAAGATCTACTGGACCTGGAAGAGCTACTGGACCTGGAAGATCTACTGGACCTGGAAGATTACTGGACCTGGAAGATCTATTGGACCTGGAAGATCTACTGGACCTGGAAGATCTCCTTTACCAGAAAGATTGACTTGACCCAGAGGACTAAAGCCAAAAATATAAAAGAAATTCTAGATATCAATTTGCATACTTGTTCAGTTTTATATTGAACAAGTACTAGTAGTATTACTACAGGTGTCCCGTAGCTCGATTGGTAGCGCACTTGGTTTGCACGATGAGGTCTGTGGTTCGATCCCGCAGGTGGAAACATTAGGACGTTTTTCCTTAAGACACCTGCTGTCCATGTTCACCTAGCATTAAAATAGGTACCTGGGTGTTAGTGGACTGGTGTGGGTCGCATCCTGGGACAAAATTGACCTAATTTACGGGAAATGCTCAGCATAACAAGGGTCTTTCTATATAGTAGTATGTCATTGATGTCAGCTATGGTCTGTATACCTTGTACATGTACTGGTAGAAATAAAGATTATTATATTATTATTATTATTATTAATATTATTATTATTATTATTATTATTATTATTATTAATGTGAGACACTCAGGTTGGTACTCAGGTTGGTACTCAGGCTGGTACTCAGACATAAGGGTGATGGGAGGAGCGAGGGTAGCCAGGTCTCTTAACAATGGGTTCTGGACCGTTGGGGGCCACCTTATATATCATTTTTTTTATCAAATACCAATAAAATCTTGGATCAAGTGTCAGGAGCGTCTGAGGCGTCCCCCTGACTGCCGCAGTAGGCCTAGGTTGCGTCACACCATTCCTGTGTTACCTTCAGTAAACACAACACGAAGGGTAAGTCATGCCAACACTCCTGTGAAACATCGCTAATCATCGAAGTCTTTAGTAGCTGTGGCACGACTGGGGAGCTAGGAACGACAGAGGTCGTCTTGGAGTCTCGAGGAAGAGTGGTGGTGGTCGTTGCTCAGGGAAGACACCGGTGTTCAGCGCCCCTGGCGGAGGTATTATACTGTCGTCAAAGAGCAGTAATAGATGACAACCTAACTACTGATCCCGCCAGAGGCGCTGAAGACAATGAAAGACGATCGCGTCGTGCCAACGGTCACTCCTCACACGCTAGAGTTTAGTAGTGCCTCCTGAGTGGGTAGTTTATTGTACACTCCCAACTCATACTGTGAATGGTTGCGCAAAAAAACAGTATTACAGAGGTCACAATGTGTGTTTGTCAGACCCCCGCTCAACATTGTTATATCACTAGAATTCTTTCTGGTGTTCTTACTCATTTCGCATTTTACAAATTTTCATGCAGATAATGTACACAATACAGTATGAAATGCAATCTAAATATTATATATATATATATATATATATATATATATATATATATATATATATATATATATTATTACCACTAAAAAATCTCCATACAAACAGAGTTGCTAGAGATACACCCTAGTCTTAGTCTAGCAGTAACAACAGTACTTCCAGAGATACTTATAACCTAGTCTTAGTCTAGCAATAACAGCAGTACTGCCAGAGATACTTATACCCTAGTCTTAGTCTAGCAGTAACAACAGTACTTCCAGAGATACTTATACTCTAGTCTTAGTCTAGCAGTAACAACAGTACTTCCAGAGATACTTATACCCTAGTCTTAGTCTAGCAGTAACAACAGTACTTCCAGAGATACTTATATCCTAGTCTTAGTCTAGCAGTAACAACAGTACTTCCAGAGATACTTATACCCTAGTCTTAGTCTAGCAGTAACAACAGTACTTCCAGAGATACTTATACTCTAGTCTTAGTCTAGCAGTAACAACAGTACTGCCAGAGATACTTATACCCTAGTCTTAGTACAGCAGTAACAACAGTACTGCCAGAGATACTTATACCCTAGTCTTAGTACAGCAGTAACAACAGTACTGCCAGAGATACTTATACCCTAGTCTTAGTCTAGCAGTAACAACATCTTGTAGTCAACTGACCATGTTATTTTCTCCATAGATATGTTTGACTTGACACGTTTCATTATGATGGATAATAGATCTGCCAGTTCCTATCTGTACAGTTCTACTTTGAAGATTGAGACACGTATGCAACATATGGGAATGATAAATTAGACACATATGCAACACTTGGGTATCTTTATTGAGGAAACGTTTCGCCACACAGTGACTTCATCAGTCCATACAAAGTAGAAAGTTGTAAAGAGAGGAGGAGTTTGAGGTAATCAGAAAGTTGTAACTTTGTATTGGACTGATGAAGTCACTGTGTGGCGAAACTTTTCCCTTAATAAAGATTCCCATATGTTGCATAAGTGTCTCAATCTTCAACTTGTCGGTTTTCAAAACCATTTATTTCACTGTTCTACTTTCTTCAAGCTCGTTTGCTAGGTCCTTTCTGACAATGTTTCGTACACTTCTGTTTGAAAAAAAAAGTTATACTCAACATTCTCCTTATTTAATGTTTATTTAGCTAATTCACCAACTCTGTCATGCTCCTGGAGGCCTACCTGGAGTATACCTGGAGAGAGTTCCAGGGGTCAACGCCCCTGCGGCCCGGTCTGTGACCAGGCCTCATGCTGGATCAGAGCCTGATCAACCAGGCTGTTACT
Organism: Cherax destructor; assembly: GCA_009830355.1. NCBI lineage: Eukaryota > Metazoa > Arthropoda > Malacostraca > Decapoda > Parastacidae > Cherax > Cherax destructor. The sequence goes on from WNWK01021608.1 coordinate 29,044, forward strand.
GCTGGCCGCACGCAGTCCAGCGTACGAACCACAGCCTGGCTGGTCAGGCACCGACTTTAGGTGTCTGTCCAGTGCCTGCTTGAAGACAGCCAGGGGTCTATTGGTAATCCCCCTTATGTATGCTGGGAAGCAGTTGAACAGTCTTGGGCCCCTGATACTTATTGTGTTGTCTCTTGTTACAAAAGGACACGATATCTATTAGTAATAGACATCCATAGTGAACACTAGAAAGGAAAGCCCTTCTAGCATCCAGCCTGTTACTGGGCTTTTGCAACAAAGTCATTATCCTGGTCCAGTTATCCAACATATTATATATCTTAAGAGGATTGCAACTGATAGGGAACTAACCAACGAAATATAATTAAAAGGTTTATTATCAAAGTTAGTGTCTAGGGTTTCGAAGTAAATAAATGTACATATGATCAGGATGTTCATTAAGTAATGCATTAGGAGATTAATTAGGAGGTTAGCTCCTACACTGCTCTCATATACCATAATGCTGTGCTGAGGGCACATATATCTAAATGACTCTGAAGTACCATCAGGTACAATGTCAGTAATTACAGTAATACAGATATATGCAAATAAGAATATATGTGTGTATGAGTGATCTCCAGGTAACTCTAAGACTCGACTCAACCAGTGTCCAACTGAACTTCTCATAAGCTAGCTTCTCTAAGAAACTGACAATCAGAACAGCTTGATTGACCAGTAAAATGACCAATTCGCATAACAACAATATAACAAGCAACAGCAACACAGCGTCAGGAACCAGGAGATAGAAAATCGACCCTAACTGGGGACCATCAATAGATCCTCCAAAACAGTCACAAAACTCCCTTTCTACTGAAGCTAGGTTCAGCATAAACAATCCCAAACTGTGACGGTGCACAGATGCCTTATCGAATTAGGTCAGGAGCTGTAGCAAGAGACCCGAGTTATCTCAGAGTGTCAATGTGACATACAACCCAGAAAAAAGTCGAAATCACTGTCTAGTCTATCCTCTGTGAACAGAGTTACACAGAGTCCTGAGAAGTATGTTTCGTCTCACCACCGAACACATACTCTACCCAAACAGAGTCTAAATGGCGAGAAAACAAGCAGAGACAGGAGAGTGGTGTTATCTCTTCAAACAGGTGTAGTGTCTGATATGTGGAAGATGGCTAATGTAATTCCTATTTTTAAAGCAGGGGACAAGTCACTACCATCAAATTACGCCCAATAAGCCTGACCTCAGTCGTAGGCAAATTACTAGAGTCAATTATAGCTGATATTATTAGAAGCCATCTAGATAACCATAATTTGATTAATGATACTCAGCATGGATTCACGAGGGCCGTTCCTGCCTATCTAATTTATTAAAATTCTTCAGTAAAGCTTTTTAGGCTGTTGATCACGATAAAGAATTCGATATTGTTTTTTTAGACTTTATAAGGCTTTTTATAGAGTACCGCACCAGAGACTGTTAAAGAAAGTGGCAGCTCATGGCATTGGGGAAAAGTGCTGTCATGGATCGAGTCATGGCTCACCAATAGGAAGCAGAGAGTGTGCATAAATGGGGTTAAATCCGAATGGGGACTTGTAACAAGTGGTGTTCCACAGGGGTCAGTCTTAGACCCATTGTTATTTATAATATATATCAATGACCTTGACGAGGGAATTACTAGTGATATGAGCAAATTCGCTGACGACACGAAGATAGGTAGGATAATTGATTCAAACATAGATGTCATAGAACTTCAGGAAGATTTAGACAAACTTAATTCGTGGTCAGAAAAGTGGCAGATGCAGTTCAATGTAGATAAATGCAAGGTTCTGAAGCTCGGGAGTGTCCATAACCCAAGCACTTATAAGTTAAATAACGTAGAACTTAGCCATACAGATTGCGAGAAGGACTTGGGGGGGATGGTAAGCAGCAACCTTAAACCAAGCAGCAATGCCTAAGCGTACGTAATAAGGCAAATAGATTACTGGGATTTATATCAAGTAGTGTTAGCAACAGAAGTCCAGAGATTATATTACAGCTTTATACATCATTAGTATGCCGGGTCACCATTTGGGGAAGACCGGCCGGATGTCCGCGAACATACAACAACAACATCATTATGGCCTCGCCTAGATTACGCAGCTCAGTTTTGGTCTCCATATTACAGAATGGACATAAATTCGTTAGAAAACATTCAGCGTAGAATGACTAAATTAATACATAGCATTAGAAATCTTCCTTACAAAGAAAGATTGGGAAAACCCTTAAATTACATTCACTTGTAAGACGTAGAATGAGGGGGACACGATCGGGGATACAAGTGGAAAATGGGTATTAACAAAGGGGATATAAATAAGGTCTTGAGGATATCTTCCAAGAGAGAACCCACAATAATGGATTCAAGTTAGATAAGTTTAGATTTAGAAAGGATATAGGAAAGTATTGGTTTGGAAATAGGGTAGTTGATGGTGGAACAGTCTGCCTAGTAGGGTTATTGAAGCTAGGACCTTGGGTAGTTTCAAATTTAGGTTTGGGATAAATTCATGAGTGAGAGGGTTGGATTTGAGTGGGAATTGCACATGAGTAAATAAATTATCAAAGCTTTTTTTGGGGAGCATTGAAGATTAGGTTGAACAAATATTCTGTTAGTAGGATGGAATGTGAAGGACCTCCCTAGTAGGGCCAACAGGCCTGCTGCAGTGTTCCCCCTTTTCTTATTTTTTATGTTCTTACAATTTATTGGGCGTATGTCACACCCCCAAAAGGCTGCCTCCCAACCAGTGACCCGGGGTGCTAAGGGTTTAACGATCAATAGGGTACCGTCGTTAAATCAGTACCTTGGTTCATTGACCAATCACAGGCAAGATCCCAAAGCTGAAGCAACGTGGTTCACTTGGGGTAACACTGGCAGACTTGCCTACCTGCTGGTTGAGTAGGGTGCACTCTCTCTGACTTCTCTTTGCCATCTGTCACCGTGGTGTACATTTATTATTCTATCTGTACATATTGTACAAGTGTACATACCTGTATATAGTGGGTGAAGGCAAATATACATTATAGTCTACTGCTGAGTTTGTTTGTCCAATTCCCATTACGACCAGGTCTCACAGGCCATTCATTACCTGTGTTCTTAGGGGTGACTGAAAGTCTTCGTTAAATAACTTCATGAATGTTATTCTTCGGCCCACCTGAAGGAACCTTCAAAAACAAACACTGGGAGTTACGGAGCGGGGCCCACTTGATATTTCGAACCTGGACGGTCAAGATTTCTGGCCAGGTTATTCCCGTAACCCAGGCGCTGGGACCGCATCCACCCTTCCTACGGGTTTTGATCACCCTCGTGAACATGTTAATGATTGGAGATGGTGGTCATTTTCCCCAGTTTTTTTTAAAGAGAAAAGAAAGAGAGAAAAAAGAGAGAGAGGGGAGAGAGAGAGAGAGAGAGAGAGAAAGAAAGAAAGAGAGAGAGAGAGAAAAAGAAAAAAGAAAAAGGGGGGAAAGAGAGGGGAAAAAAGGAGGAAAAAAAGAAAGAGAGAGAGAGAGAGAGAGAGAGAGAAGAGGAGGAAGAGGAGGGGGGAAAAAAGAAAAAAAGGGGGAAAGGGAAAAAAACCCTTTTTGGGGGCCCCAGGCCCCGGTTTTTTTTAAAACCCCCCCCTAACAGGGAGCCCCCGGGGTAACCCCACAGTGGTGGTCCCCGGGGAGAGACACCCGGGGCAGATGTTTTGCCCCGCTCCTGGGGCAACTGATGTAGGTAGCAAGCCCTAGCAACATGTGTGGTGGTACCGGTGATGGTGGTGTGGTGGTGTAGGGGGGTGGTAGTGGTGGATGTCTTGGTGGTAGTGTTGATGGTGATTGGGTAGTGGTGGGGGTGGAGGGTGGGGGTTGGAGTGGTGGGGGGATTGTGGGGTGGTGGTGGTGGGGTGGGTGGTGGTGGGGGTGGGTGGGGGTGGTAGGCTGGGAGGTGGTAGGGGGGAGGGGGGGGGTGGTGTGGTGGTAGGGGGGGGGGTAGTGGGGTGGTAGTGGTGGTGGTCGGGGAGGGAGTGGTGATGGTGGGGTGGTGGTAGTGGTGGTGATGGTGGGGTGGGGATGGTGGTGGAGTGGTGGTGGTGGAGTGCTGGTGATGGTGGAGTGGTGGAGAGTGGTGGTGGTGGTGGTGATGGGGGTGGTGGAGGTGGTGGTGGAGTGGTGGAGTGGTGGTGGTGGTGGGTGGTGGGGTGGTGGTGGGGTGGGAGTGGTGGTGATGGTGGTGGTAGTGGTGGGGTGGAGGGGGGGTGGTGGTAGTGGTGATGGTGGTTGTGGTGGTGGTGGTGGTATGGGGTGGAGTGGTGGAAGTGGTGGTGGAGTGGTGGAGGGGAGAGTGCTGGTGGAGTGCTGGTGATGGTGATTGGAGTGGTGGAGTAGTGGTGGTGGTAGGGTGGTAGTGGTGGAGTGGTGGTGGTAGGGGGGTGGTGGGGTGTGGGGTGGTGATGGTGGGGTGTGGGGCTGATGGTGTAGTGGGGGAAAACAGGCCCCTGTGATGGGGTGTACTTTCCCCCCCCATGGCGACTGTGTACTTCCCTGTGATGGTGACTGTGCTTTCTGTGATGGTGACTGTGCTTCTTGTGATGGTGACTGTGCTTCTCTGTGATGGTGACGGCCCTGTGATGGGGGACTGTGCTTTCTGTGATGGTGACTGTATTTCGTTATGGTGACTGATTCCCCCGTGATGGTGACTGTATTCCTGTGATGGGGACTTTTATTCCCCTTGATGTGACTGTGATCCCCGGGTGGGACTGAATTCTGTGATTGACTGTACTTCCCTTTATGGGACTTCCCCCTTGATGG
>WNWK01021609.1:2500-33851 GCA_009830355.1 Cherax destructor
CTGTATATAATAATATATATATATACAGTGGTACCCCGGTTATTTTTTTTCATTCCAGAATGCTGTTCATGATTACCAAACAATTTATCTCCTTAAGAAAAGTTGTAAAATAGACTTCCTTTAGACCCCAAAATTACTTTCAAAAGCATTTAAAAAAAAAACTTACATAAAAAGGTGAGTTTGGGACCATCTAAACCGTACCACTGTATATATATATATATATAATAATATATATATATATATATATATAAAAATAATATATATATATATAATAATATATATATATATATAATAATATATATATATATATAATAATATATATATAATAAATATATAATATATATATAATAATATATATAATATACAGTGGACCCCCGAGTTTCGTAAAACTTCACTCCTGAAGTCTGCTCAATGCCATTACCGAACGAATTTACTCCCTTAAGGAAAAATTTCACGTAGGTTAGTCTATTTCAGACCCCCAAAAAAACACTTCCACAAGAACTTAGAAAATTATACTTACATAATTGCACGATTTCCAGGGTATTCGTAACCGAGGGGCCACTGTATATATAATAATATATATATAATAATATATATATATATAAAAATAATATATATATATATATATATATATATATATATATATATACAGTGGTACCCGTTTACATGGTCCCAAACTCACCTTTTTTGTAAGTTTATTTTTAAATGCTTTGTAAGTGTAATTTTGGGGTCTAAAAGGACAGTCTATTTTACAACATTTCTTAAGGAGATAAATTCGTTTGGTAATGGCACTGAACAGCATTCTGGAATGAAAAAATATCGAAACCGGGTACCACTGTATATTTTTTTTTTTTATTAACACATCGGCCATTCCCCCCAAGGCAGGGTGGCCCGAAAAAGAAAAACTTTCATCATCATTCACTCCATCACTGTCTTAGAAGGGTGTTTTAATACATTTTAAAAACGAACATTAACACCCCTTTCAGAGTGCCGGCACTGTACTTCCCATCTCCAGAACTCAAGTCCGGCCTCCCGGGTTTTCCCCTGAGTCCCTTCATAAATGTTACTTGTCACACCCAACAGTACTCGTTTTAAAAAACCATATGCCTCCATTCACTCCTATCAAATACGCTCACACATGCTTGCTGGAAGTCCAAGCCCTCGCACACAAAACTTCCTTTACCCCTCCCTCCAACCTTTCCTAGGCCGACCCCTACCCCGCCTTCCCTCCACTACAGTTTTTCACTCGAAGTCACTCTGTTTTGTTCCATATATATATATATAATATATATATATATACAGTGGTACCTCGACTTACGATTTTTTTTCATTCCAGAATGCTGTTCAAGTCCCATTACCAAACAAATTTATCTCCTTAAGAAATGATGTAAAATAGACTAGTCCGTTTAGCCCCCCAAAATTACACTTAAAAAAGCATTTAAAAAATAAACTTACATAAAAGGGTGTGTTTGGGGACCATCGTAAGTCGAGTACCACTGTATGTATATATATATATATATATATATATATATATATATAGAAAAAATACAAAATACAATGGGAGAAAAAAAATAGATAACAACTCAGAGCTACATGTCAAATATTCTCCAACTCCCCGGCAGTGGGCCGGCCCAGAATGCTGCAGGCTTTTTCCCCTCTGGACGCAACACTGAGTCTCTGAAAGAGGAAGCTGGTCGCCCTGTGGTCCTTGGTTTCATGATGATTTTTCCACCCAGCCCCTTTGAGAAATTTTAGAGCACACTTGCCCCATGCTCCATGGGTCTCCGATATTGGGATGAAGAAGCAAGGGGGAAGGTCTTCATTTTGGGGGTCTTCGGGTTTTTTGGTACAAAATTTTTAAATTTTTTATATTAACATAAATAAAAAAAATATCAAAACGTAGAGAAAATTTTAGAAAGGACTTAATTTTAAGTGAGTTCTTGCTAATTGACCAATTTTAACTATACGGGGACGTATATTTTGTATATGTCTTGTGAATAGGTAAAACTGGTCAGTTAGCAAGTACTTATTTAAAATTATATCCTTTCTAAAATTTTCTTTTTACATTTACATATTTTTTATTTATGTTAACATAAAAATTTTAAAGATTTTGTACCAAAAAAAACCTTAAGAAACTTACCTAACCTTATTATAACAAGGCAATTTAATTTATTCTAATCCATCTAAATATATTTTAGATAAGTTTACAATAATTTAATAATAAACAAACACAATGAAATATATTTTTTTTTGTTAGGTTCAGAATTATTTTGCCAAATTATTGCATATACAAATTTTTTCTTGCCCTATTCGGCAAGAAGTGCATTGCTATTTAAGCCAAAATTTGCAAGTTTTACTTTTTCGGGACGACATATAGTGGTACCCCAGTTACGATGGTCCCCAAAATCGCCCTTTATGTAAGTTTATTTTTTTTAAAAGCTTTTGTAAGTATATTTTTTTAAAAGGACTAGTTTATTTTACATTATTCCTTTTGGGGGTAAATTGTTTTGGGAATGGCACTTGAACAGCATTCCAACGAAAAAAATCTAACTCGAGGGACCACTAAAGAGAGAGAGAAGCTGGCTGGTTAGTGTCACCATTCTACCTCACCCTGAGAAAACTTCCGTTTATTTCCCCAGCTACTTTTTCAACATTGCATAGCCCTGATGATGATGGAGACGGGAAAGTACTTGAGCTAAGATTTTATCCAGTTAACAGCTGATATCAAAAAATACAGAATAACCACTGTGAAAAATAGTGAAATTCCAAGCATTTTGTTACCCAATTTCTTCAGCCACAGAGTAGTCAGGAAGTGGAATGGACTAGAGAAAGATATAGTGGAGGCAGGAACCATACATAGTTTTAAGACAAGGTATGATAAAGCTATGGAGCAGGGGGGCAGAGACCCAGTAGCAGAACGGGCGGGGCCAGGGGCTGAGCCACCCTGCAACCACAATTAGTGAATTAGGGGAGTACAGACAGACAGACAGGTTTGCGAAAAATAAAGGGGAAACAATGTAAGCTGTCAAAGTCATCACGTAATTTCTGGACTGATAAGAAGAGATAAGACTATGGCTCACCCTCTAGTGAAATGTCACCAGTCATTTGTGGAGATGATGAGATAAGGCAGGGAAAAAATCTTTTATTATTATTATTACATTTTTATTCACTATCATTATTATTATTATTATTATTATTTGCACTATCAAATTTTTATTATTATTTGAGTACAATATCAGGACCAATATTAGGCAAACACAGATTGGCAGTACAAGAACTACTATAAATTGGATTATGAGAACATAAAAATTTTATAAAATAATAAAAGAAAGGAAAAAAAAAATATATAGGCACGATTGTACAAGGGCAGGACCTTGTTGCTGCAGGGGGCATCCAGTGCCAATTCTCCGCCCATGTTTCGGAAAACTGACCCGAATTTTTTTTTTTTTTTTTTTTATCTTATAACACTTAAAAAAAAGTACTTTTATTTCTATTTTAAATTTTTTTTTTTTTTTTAAAAGATTTGGGGGACTCGAGCTAACGTAAATATACGTTTGGACCCTTTTAAAGGGGTTTAAAAAAGTTCAAACTCTTAAGAGCGGAGGGGGGGTGTTGTCTGGCACAGGGAAGGTGATCATCTTCACCGTAGCTTTTGTTGGGTTTTTAAAGGTTTGGTGATTAGTTGTAGTAGATCCCTTCACACAAATACCATAAGTGAGATAAGGGTTGATTAGTGGTTGTGTAATTGTGCCATTTGGGGTATAGTACCATATTTTGAAAGAGTGCCTACGTTTTGGGCCTTTTGGCTCTATGTTGGATGTGGGTCTAAAATTTAAGGTTGCAGTCAAGGTGAAGACAAAAATCTGCTCGTGTGTCTTGTGATGGGAAAACCATTGATCAATATGTTGGGGAAGCTCTGTTTCCAAACAGCATGTAGTGGGTTTTGTCTATATGAGAGGAGTTTTTTTTTCACCCGAAATTTTGTGATAGAACCGCTCTTTTTGTTCAAATTCAACAGATACACATCCCTCAATTACTGAAAAGCACAGATATATACTTAAACTTAGGGGAGAGCAGGTTAAATAAGGGGTTTTTAATATAGAATAAGAAGCCTTTATACTGTGTTTTAAATAACTAAATACAAATAACAAAACTATACTTCACGTTGGAAAACTTACTTTTTTTGATGCCCCCTTATCAAACAACAACATTTATACGCATATTACATAAAACTGCTTTCTCTGAAAAATCAACAGTTCTTCATCAGCACACCCATATCCTAAAGCAAATACTACAGTGTAATTTATTTTAAAAGATCTAGGGAAAAAATTGGGTTCCCAAAAAAAATATACAGTACGAACCCCAAAAAATTACAAAATTAAAAAAATGTAAAGTCATTGATTTAAATTTTTTTAAGACCAATTAATTAGTGCTACAGCTAAATATAGTAAAAAAAAAGAAGAATGTTTATATTATAAAAAAAAAGAGCAAATTTAAAATAAGAGAAAGAATTTATGGGAAAAAAAATGATGAAGAGGACAAACCTGACAATTTTGTTCATCATTATTTTATATTGGTCCCCCCAAACCTGTGGGAATAAGTGAGCACCGGGGTATTTAAAAATACATTTTACAAGTACAGTGGACCCTTCATTATCGTAATTAATTCTTCCCCGAGAGTCTGACTCAAGGCAAAATTTACGTTTAAAGAAAACCTTTTTTTCCCTTTAAAAATAATGTAAACCCAATTAACCCTTTCAGACACCCAAAAAATTTAAAAAAAAAAATTTTTTTGAATAAATATGGTTTATATACAGAAAACAATGAAAAAAAATATAAAGCACTAATGAAATGGATAAATGAATTTTAAACCCCCTTTTTACATACCTTCATTAAAAACTCTTTTTTGGGGAAAGGGGGTGGAAAAAAATCCCAAAATTTTTTGGGGTAATATCAACTCTCGGCTTAAATTTATCTATCAAACCCTTTTAATATGACATAAAAAAACAATATGAATAACATAGAAACATAAAATAACTCAAAATGAATAAAACTTTGATGTCACAGTGGTGGTGGTGGTTGTTGTGTTTAAAGGGGGCCCCTGTCGGCATAACCCCTATACAGTGGCCCCCCCAGTTCGAAAAATTTAAACCGTTCCAGGAGCTAGTACTTAACCCCAATTTTTTCGAATTAACCATTATTTCCCAAAAATAATGTAAATACAATTAATCTGTTCCACAAAAATATTCATATACTAAATTAAAAACAATATATATATATATATATACATTTACCCCTTTTTTGAAGAGTTGCAGGCATCGGAAAAGGGAGGGGTTGCTGATGGGGGGGGGGAGTTAGGGTTGGAAGGGGGGAAACCCCCCCAAAAAAGGGCTTCAGGTAACAAGTCCCTCTCTGGGGTTATTTTCCCTTTTTTTGGGCTTTTAATGCCACTAGGACCAGCGGGGAAATCCCCCAGCCCCCGGGGCTGGAAAAATAACTGTCCAGAGTCCTCTTTTCTGGCGACCCTTTAACACTTTCCTGAAGTGCGACATGGCTTTTGTCACTGAAGTGGCTGCACAAAAGGCTCATTTCAGCTTCTCAGGGTGGTGTCTTTCAACAAATGTCTGCAACTCATTCCACTTTGCACATCCCTTTAAAACACTGAAGGGGGAAAACCTCCTTCTGTCTCTCACCCTCCTCCTTTGAAGAAAAAACCTCAGCTGTGGTCTTTTCGTTCCAGATAAGCTCTTGCAGCTCTTCAGTTGTTAGCTCTACCCTTTTGTGGGCCCCACCAACTTTCCCCAATCCTCACCACTCACCTCCAACCCCAGGCTTTCCCCAAATCCCAATAGGGGTCCACAACGGCCCCGGGTCATCAGGGAAAAGGTGGGGGGTCAGCTTCAAACCCTTTAAAAAACCCCTCTTTGGGGAACCAACCTGGCCACAATGGTCTCCAAAAAAGTTTCAAGTTTGGGAAAAATCACTCCTCCCAAGCCTTACCTAAAGGCGTATGCAATGCCAATGTTAAGTGTTTTCCCCCAGAACTCTTTGGGGTCAACTCACCCGAGGTCACTTCAAACCCTTTTTAAACAGTGTTTTGGGGCCTTTTAAAGGTTGGGAAAAATGACCTGCTGGTCCATGGGGGGGAGGGTGGTGTTGGGGGGCCAAGAATTCACTCTGATAAAATTTAAAATTTTGTCAGACAAACACTCTTGAAGGGGTTGGAGGGTGAGCAGGAGCATTGTCCAGTAGGGGGAGGCAGAGTGGCAATTTCTTTTCCAAGAGGTATTTTCAGGGGAAAAAAACACTCCAGTCACCCATTCCTTGAAAATTCCGTTTTTCCCATCCTTTGGGGGTTTAGCCTTCCAATGCACACACAAATTATTCTTGTAAACCCCCTTGATTCTTAAGGGGGTCTGGGATTTTCATAGTGATACACCAGTAAAGGCTTCACTTTAAAATCCCCAAAAACCATTAGAACAAAACATGAGAGTTAGCCTGTCTTTCATGGGTTTTTCCCTTTCCTGGCTGTGCCTTTTCCTCCTGAGTAATGTAGGTCCTGTTGGGCATTTTCTTCCAAATCAGGCCTGTTTCATCACAGTTAAACACTTGTTGGGGGAGGAATTGTTCAGCCTCTACGAACCCCGGAATTCATGCAAAAATTTTTTTTAGCTGCACGTTTGTCTGAGCTGGCTGCCTCACCATGTCTCAAAACACTGTATGCAACTACGTTTTTTCCGTAAAACCAGCCTTTGCGGGCCCCAAAATCACTTGCCTCACCACTGGTTGCAGGCATTGTCTTGACAAAATCTCGTGCAACTTTTCCCTTTTTTCCCCAAATTTCGCCATGGAAATACTATCCCCCGCTCTCTTTTTTTTATGGATCCCCACCTACAACAACTTCTCAACCTCATCCACTGTTTTCATCTTTTTTCGTTAACATATAAACCCCCTTTTTTCAACATTAGCTTCCTTGATTTATTTTTCTTTGCCAGGATAAAAGCTGATAGTGAAGGGGTTTTTTTGTCCCCCCCCGGCAAGATCACTCAGACGTACGCCACTCTCATTTTTTTATAATCTTTTTTTAGTTGATGGTGTTCCCCACTTTCTTTCCCAAAGGGGGGCCTTTTGGGCTTTTTTTGGCCCATGGTGACTTTTTTCCCAAATGACAGTCACTAAACCACCAAAAAAACCCCCAAAGAGGGGAATGTTTAAAAAGGGCTAGGTAATGTTCTCTCAATGGTAAACAACGTTTTTACTGGCGGCTTTTCCCCGGCCCGCCCCGGGGCGGGGCGGGGGGACAGGCCCCTTCGTTACAAAACCCCGAGCCTTTTTACGTTCTCGAAAGAAAAAAAACGAAACACGTGTTTACGAAATAAGAACCTTAAAAAAACCGGGGGGCCCCTGTACTGTAGTGGTGCTAGTCACACTGAAACACCACTAGTTAAACCACTATTGACACTGAAAATGTATGTAATTTATAAATAAGTAATATTTACGCTTTAATTTTTTTAAAAAAAAATATTTACATTTTTTTTAAAAAAGAAATATTTACAATTTTTTTAAAAAAGAAAAAAATTTTCACTTTATAAAAAAGAAATATTTACAATTTATAAATAAGAAATATTTACACTTTATAAATAAAAAAAATTTACACTTTATAAATAAAAAAAATTTACACTTTATAAAAAAAAAAAATTTACAATTTTATAAATAAGAAATATTTACACTTTATAAATAAGAAATATTTACACTTTTTTAAAAAAGAAATATTTACACTTTATAAATAAAAATATTTACACTATAAATAAGAAATATTTAAATTTAAAAAAAGAAATATTTACACTTTATAAAAAAGAAATATTTACCTTTTTCCCTTTGGAAAACTGGCAGAGGTGGCGATGTTGTATGGCCCCCTATACCTCCAACAACATTGGAAGGTTAGTTTCATGTCGTCCTTTTTCTATTGCTTAACACTTGCTACACTGTTAATGCTTTTACTTTATGGGTGGCTGGCACTATAGCCTTTATCGACTCCTGCTCTTTTTTTTTCGAATAGTATCGTGGAAAAAACTAAAGAAGGCACATTCTCCCCCTCTCTTCCTCCTCTACTTTGGTACTTTGCTATAAGTTCTTTCTTGAATTCTATTGTGTTTCTCCCTTCTATACCAAAAAGGGTGGCACTAGGCTTTCTTTGGGCCCATGGGGGGGTTTTTTTTAGCAGTTGAAAAACAAAAAAAAGGATTTGAAATATCGTATGAACACGTGGGGTGATGGTCATTCCCCATAAACAATGGCACACTGACTGTGAATGGGGGGTCGCTTGTACGCATTCAGGACGAATGACTTTTACGAGTCAAATGACGTCCCAGGCAATATTTTTTTGAAAAAAAATTACGTTAGCGAAATTTACAAAAACCCCAAGCTTACGATATTCGGGGGGGCCCCTGTACAAAAAAAAAAAAGCTTGTTTGGGTATATGTACTTTATAATAAACTTAATTAAAAAAAATTTTAAAAATTTTGCAGGAAGTATATCAAAAAAGGGCTGCTGGGGTAGCTACTCATGTATATATGGAATACCGATTTAAGAGTCATGTCAAAAAATTAGACTGCAAAAAAAAATATTTTTTTCAAAACTGAGACCTTTTTTTTTTTTAATCTTTCCCCTTTCTTCTTTTTTTTAAGTATTTGGGGAATTAAAATATAAAACTCCTCTATATGGTGATTTTTTTAAAAGTGATTGAAAAAAAACATCAAAAAAAGAACAGCATGTACCATGTGGGCCCTCCAAGTGCTATTCGGTTTTTTATTTTTTTTTTTTAATCACATTATGAAAAAAAACTACATAGAGGGCCCTTACGAAAGGGACTGTAACGGGGTATTACTTTTTATCAGCCCAAATTTTTTAAGGGGGGTTTTTCATTACTTGTGCCACTTGAGTTAACATTCTGCATACCTAAATTTTCTCACTGTAACTAGCATTACAATTTTGGATGGATCATCTGGAAAATGGTAAGCTTTTAAAAATTTCCACTTAAAATTTTTATGGTACATAAGCATCTTCTGGGTCCCAAAGTCTAAGGTTGTGGAAATAAAATCTTAGGCAAACTGGTTTTTTTTTGCATGTTGCATTTTAGGAACTGCAATTACTTGACAAAACTCATGGTACTAGATTACTGTAATAAAACGGGAACGGGAAACCTAGTCATAATTTTAAAAACAAATGTTTTACTCTAAATATTTACTTACACTCCATGGAAATAATGGTATAGACAAACCCAGTTGAACCAATGGGATCTGTTTTAAAACTTGAGCATGTTAAATCTGGGAAAAAACAAATACAGTGGTACCTCGGTTAACGATTTTTTTTCTTTCCCAGAATGCTGTTCATGTGCCATTACCAAACAAATTTATCCCCAAAAGGGAATGATGTAAATAGACTAGTCCTTTTAGACCCCCAAAAACAGACTTAAAAGCTTTTAAAAAATAAACTTAAAAAAAAAGGGGGTTTTGGGGAATCGTTAACCGTTAACTGAGGTACCACAGTTCCAAAAAATTGGATTTTAAAAATTTTAAAAATTATTCATCTCTACATCTAGCCTCGGGTTTTGCCTCTTTTCATTAGTGATCCCAAATTCAGCACCTGGACTTGCTGCCTGGGCATAAAGTACAGTGGTACCTTGACTTACGATTTTAATTTGTTCCGTGACCGACTTGAAACCCCAATTTGCTCGTATATCAAATAAATTTTCCTCATTGAAATGCCATTAATCCGTTCCAGCCCCAAAAAAGCACCCAGGAGCAGGAGAAAATACTTCAATATAATGCTAATATCAACTCTACAGCTTATTTATCTATCAGAATTGATCTAATATTACATAATAAACACTATAAGTAACATAGAAACATGATATATATACTCTAGAATGAATAAATTAGACCATAATATGGCGAGTATCCAGGACCAGTCCAAGACTATATAAAATCATTACTGCTCCTTTCTATAACGTGTTCTTTGGTCTAAGTAAGAGAAAATTGGGTTTTTGAGAGGCTAACTGCACTAGATCACTAGTTTCAGAAGGAAAACAGTGAAACAAGAGCGATTTTCTCATGAAACCCCCCATTTATTACTGTGTACAGTGGACCCTCGGTTTTCGACAGCTCCCAACTCGAACAATTATGTATATACATAAGTGTATTTTGTAAGTGCTTTTGTAAGTGTATTTTTGGGGATCTGAAATGACTAATCTAATTTACATTTGTAAATTAGGGAACAAATTCGTTCGGTAACAGCACTTGAACATCATTCTGGAAAGAATTATCGATGAAAACCAAGGTTCCACTGTAATTGCAATAATATTGACAGGAATCATAAAAAAATGATTGTTCTACAATTGGCTTGTGGAATATTGGCAATATTCCAAATATATTGGGATTTGTGTGGAGTACCAACCAAGGTACCACTGTATATAGTGCTTATACTCTAAAGGGAGGATGGGGATATTGCAGTTTGGAGGGGCATCTGAGCTGTAATGTTGGTGCACCTCTGACAAGACAGTGATAGAGCTAACGATGGTGAAAGTTTTTTCTTTTTTGGGTCACCCTGCCTTGGTGGGAGACAGCTAATGTTAAAAAATTTTGAAATATGGACCAGCAGATTAGTGTTGAAAATACGAAGGGGCAGCTATCAGCTGGATTTGTCTGTGAGCAATATATTTTCCATTTCTCAACAGAAAGGTACCCAGTGTATCAAAATGAAGCAAAAGAATCAAAGGTTACAAGTTCAAAAGTCAAGATATGTAAACATACCCATGAAGATTTTCTGCAGTTTAGGATTTCAACTTGGTCATCAAGTAGCAAAAATTTACTTGTACTTGCACTAAAGACATATGTAAGTCCATTTATGGACTTACATAGTGCTCACTTCCATGTGTCCACATTAAAAAAAAAAAACTCTGAAATGGTCGAGAATCTTTCTGAAGGCAATGACACCAAAAATATGAATTTTGATCGGAAAAACTTTCAGAATTATGCAGGTGCAAAGTTAGTGTCTCAGTGCAGTTTATACATAGGTAATTTTGCCAATTTTAAAGAGTCCCATATTATGCTAATTCCATTGTTTCTACCAAATTCTTAGCTATTTCCTAATATGCCTTCTGTTTTGTTGATTGAGCACAAGAAACTGCTCATTCATGAACCAGAACTACCATGTAAAGTGCATATAAACTGATAATTTGTCCAATTTTATGTAAAATTAAAAATCAATTTCAGAAGTCTAAAACAAATACATACTATAGACATTCCAGACACTAAAATAATATTTCCTATGCTCATTAATCATGTCCCAAGACCTCTCTATATTACACTTGCCTTCTATTTTGAATTCATCACAAAAAATATCAAAGATTTACCAAATTTCTTGGATGATAATTTTTTTCTTCAACAAGTTGGCCGTCTCCCACCGAGGCAGGGTGCCCCAAAAAAGAAAGAAAATCCCCAAAAGAGAATACTTTCATCATCATTCAACACTTTCACCTCACTCATACATAATCACTGTCTTTGCAGAGCCGTTCAGATACTACAGTTTAGAATAGTCCTCCAAACTACCACTATCCCAGACCCCTCCTTTAACCCTTTCAGGGTTATTGACGTACTAGTACAGCTTACGCCCTGGGGTTATTGCGACTAGTACGCCTAAATTCTAGCGCCCTCAAATCAAGCAGAAACAGGCTGTTAGGCCTAGATGTGATACAATGGGTCTGTGCGGTCAGTGTGCGCTGTATAAAAATTCCTGCACCACACAGTGCATAATGGGGAAAAAAACTGACAGTGTTTTGGTTTAAAACAGCGAATTTGCAGTCTATTTTCGTATGGTATTTATTGATGTATTCTCGTTTTCTTGGTCTCATTTGATAGACTGGAAGATATATTACAGAAATAGAGATGATTTTGATTGGTTTGACAATGACAAGTACCTTGAAATTGAGCTCAAAGTAGCGAAAATGTTCGATTTTGACGATGTTCAAGAGTAAACAAATCACACCATGCACCCAATACACATCAACTGGCGAGTCTAATATTCATGCACAAATGCTCTAATATTATTTATACCATTTTACAATGATGCAGTTGTATACATAACAGTAAATCTTCTTTTTTTTTTTTTAGTAAGAATAAAAATTCAAAATGAAAAGCAAAAGTAATGTAAAGGGGCCTGGAAACGTGACTAATTAACAGACAAGACGTTATTTAAGTGCCAGGAATGTCTGCCTTGTTTATTCTGGACCCTATTTTGAAATTGGCATTGTTTGAAATTTGTGTGAAATTGGCCAAATTGCCATTTTCTGACCACTATTTTGGTAGTTGTAATTGGTAAATATGCAGTTTCTTGTACTCAATCGATAGAAGAAATGGAGTTCTAGCGAAATAGCTATAATTTTAGTTGACTGAAACATTGGAGATTTGCCGAAAATAGGGCTCAAAGTGGGCGAAATCGCCAACGCGTAAGTGTCATGGCTACCGCTAACCAGTGAAAGCATAATTCCGTTAGTTTTCGATCAAATTTCATAATTTTTGTGGCGTTATGATCGGAAAAGATTCTCTATCATTTCGTAAGATTTTTTTTTTTAAATTCTTGGACCCTGAGAACGAGTTTTGGAGACCCCCTTGGACCCTGAAAGGGTTAAAGTGCAGGCATTGTATTTCCCCATTTCCAGGACTCAAGTCCAGTAAATCTATAATAACCGGTTTTCCTGAATCCCTTCACTAAATATTACCCTGCTCACACTCCAACAGTTCACACAACCTGCACATATAAAAGAGGAGCTTATGACGACGTTTGCCTGACTTGGACCATTTACAAAGTCACACTGTGACTTTGTAAATGTCCAAGTCGCATCGTCATCTTCCTCTCTTTATGTCGGTTGTGTGTATTGTTCCAGTCACGTATTGTGTCTTTTGTTATCCAACAGTTCATCAGGTCCCAAAAACCATTGGTCTCCATTCACTCCTATCTAAAACACACACACACAGTTGCTGGAAGTCAAGCTCCTGCCCACAAAACCTCCTTTACCCCCTCCCTCCAACCTTTTCGAGACGACCCCTACCCCTCCTCTTCCTTCCCCTACAGATTTATATGCTCTCCAAGTTATTCTACTTTGATCCATTCTCTCTAAATGACCAAAATATAACCAGGAATAACTAGTCATGGTTGTCGGCATCCTAATACTTGAAGTAGACCTGGGGAAAGGGAGAATTTACAAAAATTTACAAAAAACTAATATCTTAGCTACTTTGAGCCGATTTCAAGCTTGTACTTCTGGTCCAGTCAACCAAAATTACATCTATTTCAGTAGTATATGCCTTTCATTGTATCAAATGATGCCAAGGAACAGCCAATAAAACCATCCTAGAAAAAGGCCTCATACAGTGGAACCTCGGTTTCGTCATTAATCCGTTCCAGAGTCTAACGAAAGCCGAATTAAATGAAAACGAAGCAATACTTCCCATAAGAAATAATGTAAATCCCAAATTAATCCATTCCAGACCCAAAAGTTTCAACAAAAAATACATTTTTAGAGAATAAATATAGTTTTACATATACTACTGAAAACAATGAGAAATAAATATAAAGGACTAATAAAATGGATAAATGAACATTTAACATCACACTTACCTTTATTGAAGACTCTTGTTGGTGTATGGAAGACGGGGAGAGGGAGGAGAGGTTATTGTTTGGAAGAATTCCCTTCCATAAGGACTTCAGGTACCAAGTCCTATCTGGGGTTACTTCCCTGCTTTGTCTTTTACTGGCACTAGGACCAGCTTGAGACTCACTGGACCCCCGTCACACAAAAATCTGTCCAGAGAGCTGTTCCTGGTGTCTCTAAGATTTGCCTAACATGGGACAAGGCATTGTCATTGAACATGTTGCAGACACGGCCCGCAACAGCTTTGTTAGGGTTATGTTTCTGCACAAAAGTTTGCACCTCACTCCACATTGCACAAATGTCCTTAATCACTGAAGCGGCACATTCTCCCTCCTCCTCTGAAGCAATTTCCTCAGCATATTTACCCCTTTCGCAACATCAGCTTCCTTGGTTTCTTTTTCCTCGCCAGGATGGAACTGATTGTTGATGAGGACTTCCCATACATCCTGGCGAGCTCAGCCACACGTATGCCACTTACATATTTTTCTATGAGTTCTTTCTTGAATTTTATCATGTAAATACCTTCTTTACCAAAGGGCTGGCACTCGGAACTTTCTTTGGCCCCATGATGGCTTATTTAGCAGTCACAAGCACAAAAAACAATGGATTATTACGAAATGTTTCGAATGAAAGCGCAGGGTAATGTTCACTTGCCGAGAACAATGCCACACTGACTCAGAATGAGTGTGTGGGAGGCTTTGTGTGTGCGCGACAGGCGGAACACGTTCGTACGTACAATAAAATCCGAGGCGATGAGCGAAAGCAGAGACAATATTTTGCGAAAAAGTCGTTGATAACTGGAAACCGACGAAAACAGAGGCAAGCGAAAACCAAGGTTCCACTGTATTTGCTATTTTAAACCAAACATAAGGTCAGTTTTGTTTTCCCATCATGCACCATGTGAGGAGGATTTTTATACTGTGCACACCAGAAACAGACTGGGTCTTAAAACCAACCGGGCATCTGTCACCTATCAGGTTGGCTCGGGACTTGTCCTCTACTCCAACTGATAACAGTTGTGACTTCTAACTCTGGGGTGCTAGGGGTGGGCAGAGCCTCTACTGACAGTTTTGTGTAATCTGACTATAGTTTAATTGAGAGAGCAGTAATTAAGTGTAGAACGCTAGCAGCAGCACAACTTACCTTGACATGAAGACTCACAGCTTACCTGATTGAGCTGAGCTCTTGACGTAACTCTATAATGTAACTCAATAATGTGGTCCTACACAACAGACAGTGAAAGTGGTTAATTTTTACTAAGGACCTCATTCAAAAGGAATTTACAAGAATGATGTATTTTTTATATTGTACTTTTTTTTTTTTGTTGTTGGCCATTTCCCACCGAGGCAGGCTTATCCAAAAAAAAAAAAAAAAATAGAAAATCTTTCATCATTCAACACTTTCATCATCATTCATACATAATCACTGTCTTTGCAGAGCGCTCAGATACGACAGCTTTAATATCAATATCCAATATCCCAAACCCCTCCTTTAAAGTGCAGGCATTGTAAAGTGGACCCTCGGTTTTCGTGTATCTCCGTTTTCGCGCACTTTTTTTCGTGGAAATATTACCTCCGTCTTCGCCGATTGGCTCCATTTTCGTCGATGGTACGGAACCTGTCCAGTGCCCATACAAAGCCCTCAAGCCCGCCTCCCACACACATTCTCAGGCAGTGTAGCATTGTTTCTGGTTGAGTGAACATTATCCTGCGAGTTCATACAAAACATTTCTTAACAATCCATTGTTTTTGGCCCTTGATTATTGTGTGTGACTGCTAAATAAGCCACCATGGGCCCAAAGAAAGCTCCTAGTGCCAGTCCTTTGTTAAAGAAAGTGAGGAACACCATAGAATTAAAGAAAGAAATTGTATCAAAGTGGAGTCGATAAAGGCTACAGCGCCAGCCAGTGATAAAGTGTAGCAAGTAAGTTAAGGAATAGAAAAATGACGACATGAAACTTAACTCCTCCATTGTTGTTTGAGGAATATAGGGGCACTGAGACCAGAGCCGCCCTCTGCCACCATCTCCTCCAAGTGTAAATATTTCTTATTTATAAATTAAAGTGTAAATATTTCTTATTTATAAATTACGTACATTGTTTCAGTGTGAATACTGGTGGTGGAATCCACCACCACTATATGTATGGCTTATGGTCAGTGGCCCTTATAACCCAACAACAATAACACTATCACCAGTCCTCACATTCGTAATTACATATTTTATTCATTCTAGAGTAAATATCATGTTTCTATGGTATTAATATTGTTTATTATGTCATATTAGATGAATTGTGATAGATTAAGCCATAGAGCTGATATTAGTGTCAAATTGAAGCATTTTGTCCTGCCTCCAAACAATAAACTCGCCTCCCTCTCTCCTCCTCTCCATCTTCCATACACCAAGAGTTGCCAATAAAGGTAAGTGTGATGTTAAATTTTCATTTATGCATGTTACTAGTGCTTTATATTTATTGATCATTCTTTTCTGTATGTAAATCTATATTTAATCTCTAAAAAAATTTTTTTTTGTTAATACTCCTGGGTGTCTGAAGCGAATTAATTGAATTTACATTATTTCTTATGGGAAAATGGTTTCAGTTTTAGCCAATCCCTCTGGAGCGGATTAAACACGAAAACCAGGGTCCACTGTACTTCCCATTTCCAGGACTCAAGTTTGGCTAACTGGTTTCCTTGAATCCCTTCACAAAATATTACCCTGCTCACACTCCAACAGCTCATCAGGTCCCATTCTCTCTAAATGACCAAACCATCTCAACAACCCTCTTCAGCCCTGACTAATACAGTGGACCCCGGTTTATGTACTGCTCCAAACTCGAACAATTATGTACGTAAGTGTATTTTGGGGGTCTAAAAGGACTAATCTAATTTACCTTATTCCTTATGGGAACAAATTCGTTTGGCAACGGCACTTTAACAGCATTCTGGAATGAATTAACCCTTTGACTGTTTCGAGTCGTATATATACGTCTTACGAGCCACTGTTTGGACGTATATATACTCACAATTCTAGCGGCTTCAAATCAAGCGGGAGAAAACTGGTAGGCCCACATATAAGAGAATGGGTCTGTGTGGTCAGTGTGCGCTGTAAAAAAATCCTGCAACACGCAGTGCATAATGAGAGAAAAAACGCCGTCTTTGAGGTGTATATTTGTATAGTATTTATGGTTGTATTCTCTTTTTATGGCCTCATTTGATAGAATGGAAAACATACTACAGAAATATAGATGATTTTGATTAGTTTCATGATGAAAATGACCTTGAAATTGAGCTCAAAGTAGGGAAATGTTCGATTTTGCAAATGTTCAAGAGTAAACAAATCATGCCACGCGTCTAATACACATCAATTGGCGAGTCTAATATTCTTTCACAAGTGCACTGATATTATTTATACCATTTTTACAATAATGCAATAGTCTGCATAACGGTAAATCTTCTATTTTTGTGTGAATAAAAAATAAAAATAAAAAGCAAGAGTAATATAAGGGGGCCTAAAGACGTGACTAATGAACAGATAACATCTTATTTTAGTGCCAGGAATGTCTGCATTGTTTATTCTGGACCCTATTTTGAAATTGACAACTTTTTATTTTGCATGAAATTGGCCAAATTGCCAATTTCTGACCATTTATTGGGTAGTTGAAATTGGTAAATTGGTGTTTTCTTGTACTCAATCGATAGAACAAATGGAGTTCTAAAGAAATAACTATGAGTTTGGTTGACTGCAACAATGGAAATGGCCGAAAATAGGGCTCAAAGTCAGCGAAATTGCTGATGCGTATATATCGCCGAGATCACTAACTCGTGAGAGCGTAACTCCTTAAGTTTTCAATCAAATTTCATACTTTTGGTGTCATTACCATTGGAAAAGATTCTCTATCATTTCATAAGAATTTTTTTTTTTTTAAATTTTGTGACAACAGGAGAGCACTCAGGATTAGGGGTTGCGGCAGTCAGAGGGTTAATTACGTAAACCGGGTACCACTGTACTTTTATTAACTCTACACTCCTCCTAATTTCCACACTATGAATTCTCTGCATAATATTTACACCACACTTGCCCTTAGACACGACATCTCTGCTGTCTCCTTGCTGCAGCATTTACAACCCATGCTTCACACCCATATAAGTGTGTTGGTACCACTATACTCTTGTACACTCCCTTCTTTGCCTCCATGGATAAAGTTCTTTGTCTCCACGGATACCTCACGCACCACTCACCTCTTTTCCTTCATCAATTCTATGGTTAACCTTATCCTTCATAAACCCATCCACTGATAAGTCAACTCCTAAATATTTGAAAACATTCACTTCTTCCATACTCCCTCCCTAAAATGTGATATCCAATTTTCCTTTATCTAAATCGTTTGATACCCTCATCAGCTTACTCTTATCTATGTTCACTTTCAACTTTCTACCTTTACACACCTCCCAAACTCGTTCATTAACCTTTGCAACTTTTTTTAGAATCCCCAAAAGCCCAGTATCATTAGCAAAAGTAATTGTGTCAACTCCCATTTTGTATTTGATTCCCCATAATTTAATCCTACCCCTCTTCCCAACACCCTAGCATTTACTTTTTTACAACCCCATCTATAAATATGTTTAACCACCATGGTGACATTACACATCCCTGTCTAAGACCTATTTTTACTGGGAAGTAATCTCCCTCTCTCCTACATCCCTAACCTGAGCCTCACTATCTTCATAAAAAGTCTTTACAGCATTTAGTAACTTACTACCTATACCACTTGCAACATCTGCCACATTGCTCCCCAATCCACTCTTATCATATGCCTTTTCTAAATCCATAAATGCAATGAAAACTTCGCTACCTTTAACTAAGTACTGTTCACATATATGCTTCAATGTAAACACTTGATCTACACATCCCTTACCCATTCTAAAGCCTCCTTGCTCATCTGCAATCCTACTCTGTCTTACCTTTAATTCTTTCAATAATAACCCTACCATACACTTTACCTGGTATACCTGATCAGTAAACTTATTCTCATATAATTTTTATAATCTTTTTTGTCGCCCTTCCCTTTATATAAAGGAATTATCCATGCTCTGCCATTTCTTGGGTACCTTTCCCTATTTTATACATTTATTAAACAAAAATACCAACCACTCCAACACTATATCTCCCTCTGCTTTTAACATTTCTGTCATGATCCCTTCAGTTCCAGCAGCTTTACCCCCTTTCATTCTAAACCTCCCCCACACTCACATCCTGCTCTTCTTCAAATTCAAATTTTATTTCCTTGCAAGTTTACATTGAGAATATATAATTACAATAATGAGTTGCAGTGCAAAGAGAGCCACTATCATGCTATGGCATTACGGGCAGACTAAATTTAATGGCTTACAGACTACTTAATACTACTAGAGAAATTGATCATAGTTTGTTCGAGTTGTACATCTGTTTATATTTATAGCAGACAGCAAGTTTACTCAAATTAACAATCTGGGGATATAACATTGGAACAAGTTGAAAGTATTTTGCAGGGTGTTTGTATCAATAGTAAATACGTAATTAAATTATATTATTTGGTAAAGTTAAGTACAGTGGTACCCCAGTTTACGTAATTAATTCGTTCCAGAATGCTGTTCAAGTGCCGTTACCAAACGAATTTGTTCCCATAAGGAATAATGTAAATTAGATTAGTCCTTTTAGACCCCCAAAATTACACTTACACAATTGTTCGAGTTTGGAGCAGTACGTAAACCGGGGTCCACTGTATTGAGTTTTAGTTTAGGGTGAGTATGGGGTTTTTTGAGAAGAGTGTTAAATTGATGTTCAGACTGGGTTACTTTAGTATTTACTGGTAATGCATTTCCTAAAAGATGTTATACCTCCCTGGCCAGTGCATGAAATTACTGCCTCCCTTCATCGAGATTTAAAAGTTCCTCAAAACATTTCCTCCATCTACCCAATACCTCCAGCTCCCCATCTATTAACTCCCCTACTCTGTTTTTAACTGACAAATCCATTCTTTCCCCTAGGCTTTCTTAACTTGTTTATCTCACTCCAAAATTTTTCTTATTCTCAGCAAAATTTCTTGACAGTGCCTTTCCCACTCTATCATTTGCTCTCCTTTTGCACTCTCTCAGGACTCTCTTCACCTTTTTTTTTTACTCTCCATATACTCTGCCCTCCTTGTATCACTTCTGCTTTGTAAAAACCTCTCATAAGCTACCTTTTTCTCTTTTATCGCACCCTTTACCTCATCATTCCACCAATCACTCCTCTTTCCTCCTGCACCCACCCTCCTATAGCCACAAACTTATTAATTTGCAATACACTACTAAAACAAAAATACTGTACCAGTTAACATTACTGAAGACAAGTCTAATAATTATATTAATATTGTATTAATTACATTAATAGTAGTAACAATTATGAATAAAAACTGAAGTGCATAATTTAAATACTATATAAAAAAGAAATTTTTTAAGGGAAGCAGTTTTATGAATTAAACGTGTAAAGTGGGATTCCACCAATTATCAGAATTTGCTTGAAAGATTGTCTTTCCTAGTCTGAATTTTTGAAGCTGTGCATTTAAGCTGCTTCTGTTTTGTATGAGCAACATTTAACTCTAGTTGCATACTATACAGAGGTTGCAAGTACTGTACATATATCATGGCATTATGTCACTTCTGTCACCCACAGTATACCTTCTGCAAACTCTTATCACACAGTGTTGCAGAGGTTTTGGGATTCAATAACAAAATACATAAGGCTTGTACTTTGGAAATACCTGATTAATATTTCCTTGAACTAAGTCTTGCATTAGGCAGCATCCATGAACTTTTAAATAGAAAAATACACCTGCACTTAAGAATGCTTACCCTTGATTATATGCCGGTACAAAAAGATATTAAAATTGTAGTTCTTAACCAGGGTAATGCCAAATTATATTCTAAAGTATCCAAGGCAAATTTCATTAGTAAACCAAAATATTTAAGCTTTAACCCTTTCAGGGTTTTTGACGTACTAGTACGTCTTACGCGCCAGGGCGTTTGAAGTACTAATACGCATAAATTCTAGTGGCTTCAAATTGAGCGAGAAAACGCTGGTAGGCCTAGATGTGAGAGAATGGGTCTGCGTGGTCAGTGTATGCAGTAGGAAAAAAATCGGGTACCCAGTGGTGCATTGTGGGAACACCATTTCAGTTCACCATGCCTTGCAGCAAGAAATACCTTACTCCTCGGCAAATTGGGACACTTTTGTTCCCCAGTGACTGTTCTAATAGTGATGGGGGTGTCAGTGAAGGTGACTTTCAAGGTTTTGAGGAGGTTGTGACCGAAAGTAATGACCATAATACCGGTAATAGTGAGGAAAACCCAGACGACCCTCAACCTTCCACATCTGGTGCTGTGGCGTCTTGTTCACGTTCAGTTGTACCAGAATGAAAGAGGAAACTGTTATTTACTCATATCCAGGACTCTGATGTGAGCAATGGTGATGATAGTGATAGTGAATATTAACTCCAAGCTCTTCAAAACAGTTCCAGTAACGAGAGTTAAGTGGAATATTTGCCAGTGAAGCGTCAGTATATACGATGGAATAAGCGCTCTGGTAGTGTGCCATATGCACTTCCAAGGGTTAGGAGTACATCCTGTGGGCGTACAACAGGCACAGATAGTGAAAACGAAGATGATAGTGTTGCAAATTTGGGGTGAAAATGCGAATGCATTTTGAGAGGCACCACACTGGACCATGCTGCCACCCACACCGCTGACTCACCCGACCTACAACAAAGGCCACCCTCCCCACCAACCTCCACAACCACCTGTCAATATCCAGTACCCACCAGCAGACCGCAAATGGGATTGGCAGGAAGCTGATAATTTTGTTCCCAATCCCCATCAGTTTGATGAAAGTCGAAGTGGAATACACCCATCTTGTACACTTGGAAACAATCCCACTGAACTGGAATGCTCTGAATTATTCTTTGATGAACCCCTGATGAATATTATTGTCAGGGAAAGCAACAGATACTACGAGTACACCATGGCAAACACCAATACTTTCACCAGGATCACGTCTACAGCAGTAGAAACAACTGTGGCTGAGATGCATCTTTTCTTTGCCACAATAATGCTTATGCCACATGTCTATAAGCACAATGTCAAATCATACTTGTCAACAGACCGCCTGATTTCAACCCCAGGTTTCAGTGATATTATACAGTGGACCCTCACTATTCGAACACTCCAAAACTCACCCTTTTATGTAAGTGCTTTTATAAGTGTATTTTGGGGTCTGAAATGGACTAATCTAATTACATCATTCATTATGGGAATAAATTTATTTGGTAACAGCACTTGAACAGCATTCTGGAATGAGGGAGAGTTTTGGAGTGTTCGAATAGCGAGGGTCCACTGTACCAGTCAATCGATTTGTGCTACTGTTACGTATGCTACACTTATCAGACAAAACCAGGTCTGACAGAAATGACAGGTTATATAAGATTAGGAATGTGTTTATGTATCTGAAACAGAAATTCAATATGTATTTTTATCCTTTCAGGAAGCTTGTTATTGATGAGTCTTTGATTTTGTTCAAAGGTAGACTGTCGTTCAAGCAGTATATACCAAGCAAGAGGAAACGCTTTGGTATAAAGTTGTTTGTGCTTTGTGATTGCTACAGTGGTCTTGTATTGGATATTATTGTGTACACTGGAAGTAATACATTACAAGATACCAGGAAATTGTGGGTATCTCTGGTGATGTGGTTAGAACAATGCTGGAACCATATCTTGGTAAGGGGCATACATTATATACTGATAACTGGTACACAAGCCCTTTACTCAGTGATTTTTGCGAGTGAACATGACAGATGTGTGCGGTACAGTTCGTGCAAATCGTAGGCATATGCCTAGGTTTGATGTAGACACTCGTAGAGGTCAGGTGCAGGCGTTTGCTGCCAATGACATCATGGCATTTCGGTGGCATGACAAACGAGATGTCACACTGTTGTCATCAGTTCACCCTAATGAAATGGCAGACAGTGGCAGGCTGAATAGAGACCTATGAACCCATTCTAAAACCTGCAGCTGTGATGGACTACACCCTCAATATCGTTCAGTGGACAAATGTGACATGCAGATTGGGTTTTGCTGATTGTGTTCGTAAGAGTTATAAGTGGTACATAAAACTCTTTTCCATATTCTGGACATTTCCATGCTCAATGCTTATAATATGTATAAGCTGAAGACCAGAAACAAACCACCATATGGTGAATTTTGTTTGTCTGTGATCAGACAAATAATATTCAAGTACCAATAATAGCACCTGCAATACAACACCGCCCAGAAATTATGAACAAATACCCTCTCGTCTGAGGCCTGGTGATCACTTCCTAATGAAACTGCCTGCTACTGCTTTCAAGACAAAGACTCAGAAGAGGTGCCATGTCTGTTCACATACAAAAAGCGCCCTCAACAACTCAGAGACACTCGTTTTATGTGTGAGAGTGTAAAGTACCATTGTGCATGACACCATGTTTCAAAGAGTTCCACAAGCTGCACCACTTCTAGGAACATGTCCAGTGACTGTATATATGTATATATATGATAGAAAAATAGTAATAAACAATATTTTACATTGTTGAGTACGTATTTGTAAACATGTTTTGTAAACAATATAATGAGAACAAAGTTTGTGTAGTTATTGTGTAGTAAATAACAAGTGAATATTTGAAAAACAGCACTTATATTGGTCTCAGGCCATAAAAGGTATTTGAAAAGAAAAATTAAAAAAAAGAAAACAACTCAAAAAAAAAATAAAAAATTACCGGCAGACAGGCAGTCAGCGATGTTGCCGTAAGCGGCTCATTTTCTGTCAACTTCAAGCCTCCATATCTCGGTAAGTATTGATCGCAAAAAAATTTTTAGCCTATTAGATTTAGAAAAAAACTTATTTCATAAGAAATTTTTTTTCGAAAATTTCTCGACCCTGAGAGGTTAAGAATCAGGGTCTCAACCCTGAAAGGGTTAATGCTAAATAATTTTTCAAATAAAATTCTCAATACAAAATATTTCTCGTGTACTTCTGTTAGTCATGGGTAAACAAGCTTAACAGGCTTTACAGAAAGCTGCATTTGCAAGATTCATACTCCACTCCTTTTGTGGTGTGCATGTTAAGCTCGGTTTCCTGTTTTGCCTTACCAATCAAGACACTTTTCCTATAACTAAACCGAGATTCAGATTCCTAATCAAAATACACCAGTAAGAGTTTTCTTTTAGATGAAGCATCAAGGTCATTATGGAATGACACCAAAGCTGCATAGTGAAAATTGTAATTACTGTATTGTTTCCATAGCACTTGTTCTTCAAATTATGGCATTTACATACATGGCATAAACAAACACAAAATCCTTTACCTCTACCCCTACTGGAATAAGACTGGGTAACTCAACAAATACAAATTTTCACGTTTCAAATTATATGCAGTGTTTTCTGAAAACATTGTAAAATGTTATGCGAGATTCAACATCAGTAATATTTCCATTAGAAATAAGAAATGGAAATACTCTACATCACTAGGAATTTTTGTATATGTAAAGCTGCATACAGTGGACCCCCGGAGTTCGTACTGCTCCAAACTCGAACAATTATATAAGTGTACATATTTTTGTAAGTGTATTTTGGGGACTAAAAGGACTAATCTAATTTACATTATTCCTTATGGGAACAAATTCGTTTGTAACGGGACTTGAGCAGCATTCTGGAATGAATTTGCGAACTCGGGGTCCACTGTATATTGTTCAAAAAATGAGAACAGAATCTTTAATGTCAACTTTTAAATATATCCCCTTCTTTAACATATTCAATTCTCTAGAGTCCCACAACAACCAACCCACTTCTCTAATCCAAAAATTTAATGGCCTTTGATAATTTTCAATAAACTTCATAATTGTAATGTACTGCATATATTTTGAATATTAATTTTTTAACATTACTTTCAGTCCCTTCTCTTATCCCTGAAATCTTTCAATTATTTCTTTCCTCCTTTCTTTGAACTTTTTCTTTCCCTCCTCCTCCACCATATTTATTTGCCAAATTTTCTAAAAACATCCATCTCTTCTGCCCTTTTTTTCCACGTTTGAGAATTAGAGCTTTTAAACTATCTGTGGTGTCACCAAGTCCCAATTCCTTTTTTATTGCTTCCCCTCTTCTGCTTCCTCTGTGCCTGTTAGAATAAGACCAATATTGAAAAGACCATAAAACACATGAAGTTATGCTATGTTATATATATCTTTATTGGCTCATTCAAATTACTTTTTTGATGCATCCTCCATATCAAAAACACATATGCATTCCAGTCAGCATTCACAATTCAACATGCATGTCTGTAGGGACGGCTGCCTCTAAGTCACAGACTGGGTTCAACCCCCAGGGGAGTCTTTTGTAGTAGGTTGGTAGCAGAAACCCCCCAGGAGTACTCTTTAAAAAGCGAGGGGAAAACGGAACCCTGTATTTGTTTTTTTGATGGTGGGATTGCTGGTGTTTTTTTTTCTGTCTCATAAACATCAAGATTTCGGGTATGTCTTGCTATTCTACAACTTGGTCCCCTCACATGCATGCCTTTTATGAACACACTCATGAGTTTTTTTTGATTATTTTCTTTATAGTTCTTGTTTTTAATTTTCCTTTCATCCATGGGAAGTGGAATAAGAATCTTTCCTCCATAAGCCATGTGTGTTGAAAAAGTCAACTAAAATGCGGGAAGCAATTAGAAACCCCCTTTTCCCGTATAACTAAAAAGAAAAAAATGTCAAAGTGGGATGTTTGAATGTGTGGGATTTTGCAAATGGTAAGAAAGATGATTGTGGATGTTATGAATGAAAAGAAGCTGGATGTCCTGGCTTTTGGAAACAAAGCAAAGGGGGGTGGAGTGTTTCAGTGGGAATAAATAAAGGGGATTAGGTCGGGGGTTTTAACAGAGTTAGAGCTAAGGAATAGCAAAATTTTGAAGGATAAGGAATATGAATGTAAAACAAGGATTATTGGAGTAAAATAAGGGTTGGATGTGAAAAGTGGGTTATAGTAATGTTTATGCACCTGGAGAAGAAAGTATAGAGAGATTTTGGGAAATGTTGAGTGAGTGCAGGGGGATTTTGAACCAAGTGACAAGTACTTGTGGTTGGGGATCTCAATACTAAAGTGGGTAAAAATGTTGTAGAGGGACTGCAGGAAATTTGGGGTGGGGGGTAAATAAAAATAGAGCCTTTAATTGAACTATGTGTGAAAAGGGGTTTGGTAATAAGTAACATATTTTATGAAAAAGAGAAATAAGTATAAAAATATGATATAGCAAATGAAAGTACATACAGTGGTCCCCGGGTTACGGTTTAATTTTTCCCAGAATTTGTTCAAGTGCCGATCCGAAAAAATTTGTTCCCAAAAGGGGAATAATGTAAATTAGATTAATCTGTTTCAGACCCCCCAAAAATACACTTACAAAAATTTACAGAAATTGTTAAATTGGGGAGCTGTTCGTATGTGGGGTACCACTGTAGTGTGTTTGATTATGTATTGGTGGAAAAAAGGTTGAGGGGTGGCTTCAGGAATTACATTAACCGGTAAAAAATTAAAGTTGTGAAATTGTTTGCTCCACAAGTTTTTGTTACAGTTTTCCCTAAGTAACATTCAGCCCAAATTTTTCAGAAAATTTTGTTCAATTTTAGGGGTTGACAGAAGAGAAACTGAAATTTTTTTTAATTTTTGTTCCTTTTTCCCATAGCATAGCTCAATTTTATCAGAAAGCAGAATGCCTGAATCAATAACCATTTTTTAGCCCTCTGTTGAGCGTGTAACAAGCAAGGAATATGCACTGAAGAGGGGGGGTATGACTAAATTTAAATAAAGCACGTGTTTGTCAGATTCTTGGATGAAAATTGTCGGTTTTGATCACCTTTTGCCAACCACTGGACTATTATTAATTAAAAAATCACTGAAAATAGGTTTTTTCCCCAGTTATTTCTCCCATTAAAAGTTGAAAAAAGTTAATGTAAATTCTTAAATCATATTCTCCCCTCTTTTTTCTTTCGAATTCAGTAAAGATAATTCACCAAACATCCCCTTTAAATACCATGGTTTTTTGGGGGGGTTTTCCCTGGAATTTCAGCCAAACAAACAGTTAATACGTAACATAATTTTTTTGGGACTATCAGATTCAAAAAGGGAAATTTGGTCTCTATCTTATATAGGATGAAAATGCCTCGGCCTCTGCCTTCGCCCTTCTAGCCTTTTTTTGTTCTTCCCAAATCTTCTGCTCTCCTTCCCAATGTCAAGATCAGGGCCAGACATGCCAGGGGTGACATTTCGTTATTTTGGGAAAACATGCGATCCCCTTGACGGTCATCTGGCCAGGGCATCACTGGCTCCGATGTCAAAAAGGGGCGCCGGGGGTCCCCGGGAAAAACCCGCTTTCATATCACCTCACTTTTGACTCTTCTTGAGGTTCTGGTATTCCCATTTAATTCTCCAACTTCCGCATGCAGGAATCAACCGATGGGTAGGGATCCTTGCCCTCATCCAGATGGCACAGCGGCTTCACAGGACTTCTTTAACTTTTTTTGGGGAAAGGGAGGTTCTGCTTCAGGTGAAAGAATTGTGACATGCAAAAGGGCACCTCACGCGGAACCAGGAGTTGAGAAAAAATCGGGGGGCCCCTACTAACCACCACCCCTATTCGGTACTCAGTGCTGAGGATGTCATCCGATAGAAACCAAAGATGAAGTTTTGGGAACCTTTAAATATGTGAAATGGCCCAAAATTTTTTACACAGTACAGGCTCAATACGTATGGAAAAAAAATTACTTTTGGGAGCGACTTCCTTTAGGTTTTAAAATCAACATGTATTTTTGGCCCGGTCTAATGTACATGTTATGAGTGATGGTGAAAGTGTTGAATGATGATGAAAGTTTTTCTTTTTTTTTGGGTCACCCAGCCTCGGTGGAAACGGATGTGTTAAAAAAAAAAACCCCGCTAAATGCATGATTGAGAGGTCCCACAAGCCCAAAACTAGAACTATTATTCACTGAAAAAAAATTTAAAAAAATTCAACACACTGTCTAAACTCATTTCTAAATTGGTCTGTTCTTTGAAATTAATATATTTTGCTGAATATGACTTAGGGAAAAAGTGAGTGGCTAGGTACATGTGTAGGATTAGTCATTAAATACATGTTTAAAGGGTAGCAAAAAAGCAAAACAGTTGGGAGATCAGTGATCCTCCGTTTTTTTTAATCCGTTCGGGAGACTGGAAAACTAAATCACAAAAAACTGAAACCATTATTCCCATTAGAAATAATGTAAAACCAATTAATCCGCCCCAGACACCCAAGTATTAACAAAAATTTTTTTTGACCAAGATGATTTACATGAACAAAGAATAAAATTCAACATGACCTTACCTTTATTGAAGACTGTTGTTGATGGATGGAAGACAGGGGGGAGAGGGAAGGGGTTATTTTTGGAAGGAAACCCCCCTCCATAAGGACTTTAATCCCAAAGTCCTTATCTGGGGTCACTTCCCTTTTTTGTTTTTTAATCCAATAGGCCCAGCTTGAGTCACTGGCCCCCTGTCCCAAAAAATTGGCCCAGAGGCTCTGTTTCGGGAGTTCTTTAAAATGTCCCTAAAATGGGACATGGCATTGTCATTTAAAAGTACCGGCCCGGATTGAAACAGTTTTCTCAGGCTTTCCCTCTAAATGAATGCACCTCACTCCATTTTGCACAAATGTCCTTAATCTTTGAAAAAGGCACCTTCTTCCACCTCTCTTCTTTCTCCTCTGAAGCAATTTTCTGAGCTGTGGTCTGTTGTGTTGCAGATGAAGCTTTTGCAGCTCTTCATTGGTCCCCCACCAACTCTTCCACATCCTCGCCCTGCCCCAACCCCCCATGGAACCCCAATGCCACAATTCTTTCCACAGCAGGCAGAGGTCGACGGGGTCAGCCCCAAACCCTTCAAAACCCCTCTCTTGGACACGATCTCCCTTTTCCCCAAGCAGAGTTCATCATCCTGGGGGTCCTTCCCCAAGCCTTATCTATAAGGCTTATGCAAGGGAAGATACGAAGTGTCCCCCCAGAACTCTCTTGGGGTCAATTCAGAGTTTAGTCACATAAAAGCACCTTTGAAACATTGCTTTGGTGTACTTTTTTTAAAGTTTGCAAGATCTGCTGATCCATGGACTGGGTGAGAGGAGTGGTGTTAGGGGGCGAACTTCACTGTTACAAAACTGAATTCCTTAGACAATTGGTCTTCCCAAATCTGGAGGATGAGGGGCATTGTCCAAAAAGGAGGCACTGGGTGGCAATTTTTATTAAATTTTTCACCTGGGCCAAACACCTTGAACCATTCAGGAAAATTTCCCCCGTGACCCATGCTTTTCTGTTAGCCCTTTCCCCATCCCCACAATTTATCGACGATACTGTTTTTTTTGAAAAACTGGGATTTTCAGAGTGATACACCAGTAAAGGCTTCACGAAATCCCCCCTACTTTCCAACAACAATAGAGTTAGCCTGTCTTTCATAGGTTGTGTCCGGATCCTTTTCCTCCTGGTGATGTAGGTCCTTTTCTTTCTTCCAAAGGGCCTGTTTTCCTTGAAGACTTGTTGGGTTTGAATTTTTTATCCTCTTCATAATCTTTGAATTCCCAAATTTTTTAGCTGCATGTTTGTCTGAACTGGCACCCCATGCCTTTCAGCACGTTGCCACTTCACTTCTTGAATTTTTAAAGCCTTTGTGGCCAATTCACCAACCCCCACCTTGTTCAGGATTTTCTTTATGAGATCGTCATGCAACTGCCTTGCCTTTTCAAATTCGACTGCACAACACTATCTCCTGCTAATTGTTTCTCGTTGATCCACACCAACCAATTTCCCCACTTCTTCAATTGTTTGTGATCTCTGTTTTTTTCCCTTTCACCCCTTTGCAACATCAGTTTCCTTGATTTTTTTTCTCTTCACCACAATGGAACTGATGGTTGATGGGATTTCCCCATACATCCTGCTGGGTCGGCAATCGTTGCCATTATCATTTTTTTCATATTTTTTTCTTGAATTTACGGTTTTCCCTCACTTTCTTTCCCAAAAGGACTGGCACTGGGAGCTTTTTTGGGCCTTTTGGTAGTTTTTTGCTACACACAAAAACAAGTCCCAAAAACAATGGATTATTACAAATGTTTGGTATGACCTCGCAGGATATGTTCACTGAAAACAACACGAAACTGTCTGAGAATGTGGGGGAGGCGGCTTTGTGTACACTGGGGACGGGAAAGGTTCCGTACCATCGGGGAGGAAATCGCAAAACAGAGCCAATATTTTGCCCAAAAAAGTCGGCCAAAACTGGAAACGGCGATAATGGAATCAACAAAAACAGAGGTCCACTGCACATGTGAGTTGTTAGAATACATGTGTAGGTACTAGTCATGTAAGGTCAGTAGCTCAGACTTTTTAGGAATAAAAAGCTGCAGATACAATAAGAATGATAATCTGCATTAAAAGTATTGAGATTTTCAATACATTCCAAAATTTTTTAAACCCGAACCATGGATGTCACCCTTTCGTTTTTTCCTTTTTTTTTTTTGCCCTCTTTTTAAAATTTTTTTTAAAACAGGGGCCACCTCCTCCTTGACCATCCCTTGATTATCTTTGTAAATCTACCAAAAAAAAAAAAATGATAAAAAAAAACAAGATTTAAAATTTTTAAACCCTATAGCAAGAGTGACTTTTGTAGAATGAGTTTTTTTTTATAATGCAAAAATTTTGAGAGAATAAAATTTCATCTGTTTGATCCCTTGAACACATTAAAGTCATTTGTGAAAAGCCAATAAGAATTGTATTGTATAAAAATGGGGTAGGTGAATACATGTTTTATTGATATGATTTACAGCAAAACACTCAAGAGACAAAAGATTTGAAGAATTAACGATATGTAAACATCCATAAGCACCACATACCTTGGTTCATCATCAATGGGCCCAAAATAATACATTTTGCAAAAAATCTCCTATCTCCTTCACCATCTAAATAGGCCTCTTTCAGATCAGACAGTTTTTCCCCAGACTCTATAAATAATAGTGTAAAAAGTTTTGAGCACAAACTTTAATAAAAAAAATTCATATATTGACAAGCAATAATTTTATCAGTTAATTATATAAATATGGCAGACAAATACTTACCCCTTTTTTTGATTCAAAATTCTTTATAATTAACAGTTATCTTCCGAACAACAAACGCCAATATTGATCCCAAACCCATCATCAGGAGAAACATTTTCATCGTCCTTCACCTGTAGTATAAAAAAAGTATTTCCCACACAAATACAGTAACAAAATAATCTTGAATTTATTAAATAAAAATTTTAAAAAAAAAGAAAGGGAAAAAACCTCATTTTAAGTGCTAAATCTGAAGGGGTCATTCAACATAGTGGTGGGGCTCGATCCTCCATCAGCTAATAATTTCCAGAGATGCTACCAACTGAAAAAAAATTTCCCCGAAAAAATCACAAAAACCCCCCCAAAAAAAAAAACACTCAAAATTCCCTCAAGCAGCATAGTCAACACCATGATAAAAAGTCTTAAAGTTTGTAAAGAAAAGATATTTA